>VYZU01029697.1:0-84077 GCA_013401355.1 Ceyx cyanopectus | reverse complement strand
TTTTATTTATGCAATACATATCATATTTAAATATGATTTTATTTAAATTCATTGAGCTTTTATGCCAATTTAATTCTAGACTATGAGAGAATTATGCACGGTATCATAATACTTAAGTGGAACATAACTGGTAAAAGGACTTTGTGGAATCTTGTGTCACATCCCTTGTCTTGCCTACACTTTCACCGACTTCAATTAAACATTGCATTATTAAAAGAAACACTACATTTGAAAATCAATTTTAGGTACTTAGGATCTGATCCAAAGCGTATTTTATATAGATAGTGTCACAAATCCTGATGTAGAATCCTGCCAGCTATGCCAGTTTGTTGCAAATGAATGATTAAGATGGTTTAAAGAATCCCAGTGGGGTCAGCAAAAGTGGGGCTAATATGATGTTGTAAAAGTGCAGCTTGCAGTTTGATGGCAAGGTTGGCTCTCCTACTGTATGGCACGACCATCTGAACAATGATTCAATATTATAAAGGCACAAATCAAAGTTAGCACACTGCAAGGCTGCAGATGGTATCAGACACCAAAGATCTGCTGTTGGTGAAAGATGTCTCTGCCTGTTTGCTCCTTGAGAGGCAGCCCAGCTCATGTGGAGATCCCCGCCATGCACAGGCACTTTGTTCCTTGATAAAGAGCCCTGGCAAAGCCACCCGCTACTGACATGTTAATCACATAATCACTGATGTTCCAAGCTCCTCTGCATCCACAATGCAACTTTGGGGGTCTTCAGAGAAGAGACTGAAACTAGAGGAGCTCTTGGCCCATTTACGGCCTAGGCCTTCTCCTCCTTCGGAGCCTGCACCAAACTACTGCTACTTGGGTGATGGGGCTCAGTGCTTATGTCACAGGTGGAAGCACCCCCACAAACCCAGACTTTGACTCAACTGGTCATAGGGTGATAGTCTGATGGATATCTGGTGAGCTTATGGTGGAAAATTTGAGGTTGGCCAAGGCTCCGAGCAGCCTGATCTAGTTGAGGGTGTCCCTGCTCACTGCAGGGGGGCTGCACTAGATGACCTTTGGAGGTCTTTCCAGCCCTGGCCAGTCTAGTATTCTAGGAAAAATTATCAATGTTAATAAAAATGTTGTATTTCTATATTTTTTTATGCAGAAACACAGTGGACGCCATCAGAAGACTGCTTAGAGAGTTCAAGAAAAATCCCATGCAACACCACTAAACCCTTTGCTGCAGCTGCCACTAACCAGCTGCAGCCACACCAGACTAACTGGGACCAGTGACCTACGTCCCTAACCTCCCTGAAGATGTCAATGAATAACTCCTCAAATGTATTCTTGGATCCAAATGCCAATCGTTTCCAAGTGAACATCATTAATGAAAGCCATGACAACAGTGAACCATCCCAAGAGGATGTGGGCTCTGACCCACCACATTATGAAGAAACATCTTTTACTGAAGAAGCACATAACAGACTGAGAATCAGTTACAGACCAGGAAAAAGAGAATTATATGACAATTTCCCTCAAAGTGGGGAGAAAACAGAAGCTAGTTTACATCCCTATGATACTCATACTAAAATGTATTATCTACAGACTTTTGGTCATAACACAGTGGATCCAGTTCCCAAAATTGATTATTATAGAAATACTGGCAGCGTCAGTGGGAATAAGCTCAGTCGACCAAGCTTATTAGAAATTCATGAACAACTGGCAAAGGTAAGTGGAAAGGACAGATACAGATTTTCTCTATTCCATTTCCATGCTGTTAATTGTGTTTATTAACATGAAAACGTCCTTAAACTCACAGACCTTGCCCAGGAGAAAAAATACAAGTAATCACTTACCATATTTCTTTTGGTAGCTGCAGTATGTTTTCTGTCCTGTACCCTGCTCAAAGCAAAGATTTGTGTTGAAAAGTAATAGTAATGTTCTTGATTAACAGAAAAACATAGCTTAGTCTTGTCTAAAAATACAGAACTACTGAATCCCTTCTGTTGCACTTCAAGAGTTAGGATAGCAGATGATGAATACCAATTCATATTTTAACCAGGCTACACAATTCACACTTATTCTAAACTTGAATTTGACATCGGTGTATAAGTAAATATCACAGATTCCTCTGTTGCAGTCACTTATATATATATATATAAGTATTATAAAAACATTTTGTGCAATAAATGCAATTTCAACTAATCAGAAATCCAAAGCACTATCTGTTTATTGCTGTAACAAACCATTCAGAGAGTAAGAAAGAATCCAGAACAAGGGTGTTGAGGTTGAAAGTGTTTGGTCAGAAAAGGGATAGCAGACAACAGCTTTCAGGTACTGATTCAGTGAACTAATTTAGCTCATTATACCAAAGAATTTGGAGATAATCTGAAAAGCATCTTGAATGACTACATAGAAAGCATTTATGGAGGAATAATTGGACTAAATTCCTCCTAATCTATCACATAGAAGAGCTGTTTAGACTTTCCCCATGCAATAGATAGCATTATATCCATGTAAAATACACTTGTAGAGAAGAACCAAACCAGATACAATGGGCTAACCTGCCTTGGAGAGATTTTCTAGGGCTGTTTCTGCTCTTCTAGACCTACTTCTGGTAAACACCATGTAGATTTTTACTTTTGATATATATGACCAGTGGATTTCCTAGAAAAAAAACCTTACAATTTGCTCCTTTTTTTTTTCCCCACATATGCACTATAGTAAATGAATAATGAAATACCAAAACAAATACAACTACCAAAAAGAAGTCATTATAATTCTCACTTTTGTCACCCTCTATGGCTACTTGCCAGAAGAATATACATTGATCAGGTATAATCCTTTGGGGTTTGCACATTAAGAACTTCCACTGGGAAGAATTTGAGAAGTTGGAAGTATTGTCTTAAATAACAGATTTTCACTAAATTCTGTTTTACTCCCTCAGGTAGATAGGTGAATTTTGCTGTCTATTCAGCTATCTAGATCTCTTGAGGCTTGATCTCACCATGTGGAAGAAACCTGCATGAGAAATAAATATAATGAAAAGCTGTAATGAAAACATTCCAGGGAAAAAACCAACTAGATTAAGCACATCAAAAGACTTAAACTACCAAAAAAACCTACTGCTAAACAGTGGAACAATATGATATTTTAGAGACTTGATAAATTAGATTTTTCCCCTTTAAGTCTCAATATGAAGTTCTCTGTAAGAAGCAGAGGAGAGACACAGGATACATCTACTTGCAGAATGAAAATGAAATCTTTCTTGAAAGATTTTTTTTCCCAGCAGGGCTGGAAAGAGAGAGATCACTGCTATAGTCAAACTGAGACTAAAAGTGACTACAAGTCTCTGTTCTTGTGTTGGCCAACAGTGAAATAAGGTATCTCCACAGAAAACATGCTCTCATCATCATTCCACTCTCTGTTACACTTCTGAGGTTTGAATAGTTTGGTCAAGCATCTGATTTTTGGATGCTAGTCCAGACCTTGTTCCAACTCCATTGCTCTGGAAATTCACCTGTCCTAAGAAGAAATAATCTAAAGTAATTGAAATCAAGCAAATAAGTAGACATTAGAAAACTAGAATCTGATTCTTTAGGATCTTATTAGGGCAGCTTCCTAGTTTTGTGATTTATTTAAATAAAGGTCTTCACAGATCTGCATAAAATGACTGACACAGAAATGAGCAACAGGTTACCCAGGGCATCTTTTATCTTAAAAAATGAATGCAAAGTGGATTTGAAAAGAGAAGAGTGACAACCCTACTCACTTGTAGGTGTATAAGCTGCTACTCAAGGGACTAAATGCATTTCCATGCCCAGAAGAAACTTCTTCTTACAGAAGTAATTTACTTTGGCAATGGTCAGAGAGGAAAAAACCAGTGTATTGGCTTGGAACATAGTGCTGAATGAACACCTACTGAATATTAGTGTTCTAAGAGATTTCCAGTTTTGACCACTACCAGAAAACTATTTTTTCATTATTGTTGTTGCATCTCTCAATGGTTTGTTCATTTTAAACAAAATTAGATCAATTCTTTCAGGGTTTTTTAAGGCTTTCACTTAAAGAAGATTAGAAAGAAGGCAGATTCCATCCTGGAATAAAATAAAGGGGAAATTGCTTCACAGGTTGGGACTGTTGGGGCAAAGAGTGTCATCTAGCTTGGCCATTCCCAGAATACAGTTTAGGTAAGGATAATCTTATGTCTGTCAAAAGAGGAAGGTGAAAGTCAGAGGCAATGGGATTTTTGTGACACTGGCCACCCACTGTGCCCTTCTGCTGGCTGTGGGCCTGCTCTGGAGCCACTAAGCACAGCCCTGGAACAAATGACCTGCCATTAACTGGCTGCATCTATTCCTGGCTGTGACCTTGGACAAAGCAGCCTGCAGAGCTTGTTCTGAGGAATCAACAAGCATGAGGTCATTGAGTCACAGAAGAGGTGGGAAGGGGATGAAGATGGTGTGGAAAGGCAGAGGTGAGAGCAGCTGGGGGGGGATGCCTGGCCAGCAGCATGCAGCAGCCCCTCTAGCCACCACCAAGGAGGGGGTGAGATGCCACACAGAGTTTGTACAAGGGTTAGACCAACTGCCCAAGATGCAGTTCTGAAGAAGATGCTTAATTCCTTTTTATTTGAAAACCTGGGCTTCCCACACCACACCCCCAGGCAATCCCACCCCCCTTATTTCCATCTTTTTGGAAACTCAAATTGTTGAAGACATGTGTCCTTCTAATGCCCGTTGCCAGATTCTGACAAGAAGTGACATATGTTTGACTTCAGGTTACTAAAGATCCCATCAGCATTCCCATTGTGCATTGATGCTGGGCTGAACATCAGAAGAGAAAGATTAATATTTCATACACTTTTTTTAATATGTAATTGTTCAAATGTCAGAATGTAAGGCTGAAAGGAACTTTAAATATCTAGTTCCCACACTGCTGGTGTCAAATGTGTGTCATCTTTTAGCAAGACATGTCAGATTTTGCACACATTAAGCCACAAATCACCAATTAAATCCTTTAAAAATAGTCTAAGTGCTATTTCACAGCTGATGCCTGCTGATAATTACTTAGGCTTAATATTTACCCTACTTAAGAAATCATCTAACCTTTCTTCATCTTGGCTATTCTCCACACTTGTTACAGACACTTGATGAGCTCATCATCTTTAGCCCCAAGAGAGATGAAGGATTTTTTATATATATACATATTTAAACAAACCAACCAAAACAGCTAACCATTTATTTTAGTAGCTTTTCAAAATGTTCTGTCACTTTTATTCCACATCCTTAATGCATGAGTAGCACAGGTACTTGGTAAATAACCAATCATTCACTAAAGCACACCAATTTAAAATGCATTTATGGAAGGTTTAAGGCCATAATTTATGATAATGGCAGAGAGAGCACAAATTAATTCAAAGTACATAGGAAACAATTTGTTCCAAGTACAAAGACCAAACTCTGGGTTGGTTTTGTCTTTGAAATTCTAACCACTGTAGCAAAAAACCTCATATTACTCTAATTTTTCTTAACTTACTTTCATCATTAACTGTATTTTGAGCAAAAGGGTAAGAATTATAATCTAAGATTATCTAAGTAACTCAGAAGCTCAAAGTCACAGGGTTCCAATAGACCTTGTATTCCCATTTCACTTGGGACCAAAACCATGCAAGTTTAATCCATGCCAAAATGTATTATCCAGCCACTTGTTTCTCACTTGTGAGCACAATTCCACATCTACTGTGTCAAAGGCATTTCACAACCTTGCTCTTAGTGGCCAGAGCCCCCATCCCTGAGGGGAGAGTCCAAGATTGGCATGAGCATCATGTCCAGTTGGTCCAGTTGGTCTTTAGTGTCTATGTTTTGGTTTCTTTGTTGGGTTTTTTTAAAGTCCATGGAAAGAAAACAAAAAACCAACCCTGAAGTTAAGCAAGATGAAAGAAAACAACTTGTAGTAGGTTTCAAAGAATCACAGATGTTTCAGATGTTTCCCTTCCTTTACCTGTTAGTGAATCTTGAAGTATCTTCAACCCTGCTCCAAACCCTAAAAATATCTTCATTCTTCTCCAGAAGCAGCACATGCTCCTGGGTCTCTGCCAGGCAATGGGAGGTGCATGGTCCTTCCTGAAGGTGTTTGCAGAGGACCCAGACCATACCTGGCAACAGCCAACCTAATGCCAACTCCTTGCAAAAACCAGTCAGAACTTCATAGTAAAAGAATAGATATTAAAATAAAGATATCAGAAGTAACAACGAGTATAAACCTCAGTACTATGATTACTAATGACTCAGACTAATTCCTGTTCAAGCCATAAGAAACAGCATGATGCTGTACTGTCTCAAGGATTCTGAGGCAGAAGAGCTGAAAGAATAATCTAAAATTCTGGGCTATTTATTCTGGTGGCCCCACAAACACAGCAATTCCTAATCCCATCTACTGTGGCTATACCAGAGCTGGCTAAACCACAGAACAGAATATTAATTTTCTGCATTATTTACTATATTTTACTGGCATTTCTCTGAGTGTTTTCAAGAATATGCTATTTGCTGCTGCAGCTCTGTTTGTACTTTATCCAACAGAGAACACCAGAGCTCCTCACATAACTGCCATGCAGCACTCAGGTTTCTTTTCACTAGTGAGCAATTATCCCTGTTCCCACACTTACCATTATTCACTGATTGCTGCAGCAGCACAGAGGCCAACCCCGGGACAATCATCCTGTTAGCTGCTCTACTAACACAGCAACACAACATATAGGTTGAATATTGTTTGCAACAAACCAGTTTATTGTAAAATTAGCTGATTAAATCAGCTAATAATGTATTTGCTGAAGTGATGCTTTAACCTGTTCTCGCTGTTAGCAAACCCACCTGCTGCTTGTGAGCAGAGCATTGCACTCCACTCCAGAGCCAGTAAAACCTGCTCTTCTTGGGAATTCCTTTGTTCCATGTGTCTCTCACACAGCCAGGTGTCCTGTGCTTGGTACAGCAACGTGTTTGTTTTCTGTGTGATCCCCCAGAACATAGCTGTGAGCACGGGCTCGGTGGAGAGGGTGGCCAACGGAGAAAGCACTGCTGGAGAGGAGCCTGCAGTCAGCAAGGAGGAGGACAACAAATCAGGATTTGTCAAGTTTGGATGGGTGAAGGGTGTGCTGGTGAGAAACTTCCCTGCATCTCTGCAAAAAACAATCAAAAAATGATCAGAAGCTGCATTTTGAGATCTGCAACGCTCTGGGTTTTTGAGGAGGGGGGTGGATTTGGGGGATGCTGAGTGTGCTCTAAAAGCCTACAGTGCACACTCTTAACACTGCTTTCAACATTGCACTAATGCCCTGCTCCTCTGTTTAAAACCTAGGTGAGATGCATGCTCAATATCTGGGGTGTGATGCTTTTTATTCGACTGTCCTGGATTGTAGGTCAGGCAGGAATTGGTATGTACCTTGTTTCCTGTCATTTTCTACAGTGAAAGGGATAAAAAGGATAAACTACAGGAGAGCATGATTAATATATAATCTGAGATGTGCATTTGCATGTTGAACTAAATAATGTTTTCAAATGCTTGCCAGGGTAAAAGATGTCAATCCTCCAAACTATTGGAATTTTCCAGACTCCAATAGCAGCCAAATTGCTGCTTAGAGGCACAGATCTGTTAACTGTGCATATGAGCATTGCATTTGAGTATCTCTAAGCTTTAGTGAAATTTGTATTTAGATCCTGTAACAGATGTAAACTTCATGACTGGGGCCAATTTCTAATATGTGCATACAGAGCTAACCTTTAGGAGTTCACACTTTGCTTATCTGTGAATCCCAAGCCTTGCCATCTACATATTAAAACCAAAACTTCTTCACACTTCTCTGCAAAGATGCAAACAGAGCTGGAAGGAGGTCTCATCCCATCAGGATTCTGTTATTTTTAACTCTAGCACAGCACCAGCTACTAGTGTACTATGAACTATTAAGTTTGAAAAACTTTGCTCCATCTTTCATATACATTAACCAAGAACACTGCATTGTGTGCTGCATCTTTGCTTCATTGTGCAATTTAATCCAAATCCCAGATTCCAGTCCCTGGGAGACTGGGCACCAAGACCTCCATCCAGCAGTGAGAGGACAAAGTGCTCACAACACTGCCAGAATCTCCAGCAACTACAGCTCCTCAGTAAGATGCAATGTGTGAGCTCTGAGGAAGCAGAGACATGTGAACTGGGATGTCACTAGGTTACATCATCATACAGGCTAGAATAATGGGGCCCTCATCTGTGACTGGTACCCAGATATCATAAATAACCCCAGCAATCCCAAGGGTGGATGGCAAATATTCCAGTTTGGATTCTCCCAAAATGGACATCTTAAGTAAAGAAAAGCTGGAGTCCAAACTTTGGTTTTGGTGCATCAACTCTCCTGGTTCAGGTTAAAACTCAGTGCTCACATTCAGATTGAATCTAAATATCCCTCATTTCCTTGTTACTGGAAGTGAAATGAAANAACTTCATAGTAAAAGAATAGATATTAAAATAAAGATATCAGAAGTAACAACGAGTATAAACCTCAGTACTATGATTACTAATGACTCAGACTAATTCCTGTTCAAGCCATAAGAAACAGCATGATGCTGTACTGTCTCAAGGATTCTGAGGCAGAAGAGCTGAAAGAATAATCTAAAATTCTGGGCTATTTATTCTGGTGGCCCCACAAACACAGCAATTCCTAATCCCATCTACTGTGGCTATACCAGAGCTGGCTAAACCACAGAACAGAATATTAATTTTCTGCATTATTTACTATATTTTACTGGCATTTCTCTGAGTGTTTTCAAGAATATGCTATTTGCTGCTGCAGCTCTGTTTGTACTTTATCCAACAGAGAACACCAGAGCTCCTCACATAACTGCCATGCAGCACTCAGGTTTCTTTTCACTAGTGAGCAATTATCCCTGTTCCCACACTTACCATTATTCACTGATTGCTGCAGCAGCACAGAGGCCAACCCCGGGACAATCATCCTGTTAGCTGCTCTACTAACACAGCAACACAACATATAGGTTGAATATTGTTTGCAACAAACCAGTTTATTGTAAAATTAGCTGATTAAATCAGCTAATAATGTATTTGCTGAAGTGATGCTTTAACCTGTTCTCGCTGTTAGCAAACCCACCTGCTGCTTGTGAGCAGAGCATTGCACTCCACTCCAGAGCCAGTAAAACCTGCTCTTCTTGGGAATTCCTTTGTTCCATGTGTCTCTCACACAGCCAGGTGTCCTGTGCTTGGTACAGCAACGTGTTTGTTTTCTGTGTGATCCCCCAGAACATAGCTGTGAGCACGGGCTCGGTGGAGAGGGTGGCCAACGGAGAAAGCACTGCTGGAGAGGAGCCTGCAGTCAGCAAGGAGGAGGACAACAAATCAGGATTTGTCAAGTTTGGATGGGTGAAGGGTGTGCTGGTGAGAAACTTCCCTGCATCTCTGCAAAAAACAATCAAAAAATGATCAGAAGCTGCATTTTGAGATCTGCAACGCTCTGGGTTTTTGAGGAGGGGGGTGGATTTGGGGGATGCTGAGTGTGCTCTAAAAGCCTACAGTGCACACTCTTAACACTGCTTTCAACATTGCACTAATGCCCTGCTCCTCTGTTTAAAACCTAGGTGAGATGCATGCTCAATATCTGGGGTGTGATGCTTTTTATTCGACTGTCCTGGATTGTAGGTCAGGCAGGAATTGGTATGTACCTTGTTTCCTGTCATTTTCTACAGTGAAAGGGATAAAAAGGATAAACTACAGGAGAGCATGATTAATATATAATCTGAGATGTGCATTTGCATGTTGAACTAAATAATGTTTTCAAATGCTTGCCAGGGTAAAAGATGTCAATCCTCCAAACTATTGGAATTTTCCAGACTCCAATAGCAGCCAAATTGCTGCTTAGAGGCACAGATCTGTTAACTGTGCATATGAGCATTGCATTTGAGTATCTCTAAGCTTTAGTGAAATTTGTATTTAGATCCTGTAACAGATGTAAACTTCATGACTGGGGCCAATTTCTAATATGTGCATACAGAGCTAACCTTTAGGAGTTCACACTTTGCTTATCTGTGAATCCCAAGCCTTGCCATCTACATATTAAAACCAAAACTTCTTCACACTTCTCTGCAAAGATGCAAACAGAGCTGGAAGGAGGTCTCATCCCATCAGGATTCTGTTATTTTTAACTCTAGCACAGCACCAGCTACTAGTGTACTATGAACTATTAAGTTTGAAAAACTTTGCTCCATCTTTCATATACATTAACCAAGAACACTGCATTGTGTGCTGCATCTTTGCTTCATTGTGCAATTTAATCCAAATCCCAGATTCCAGTCCCTGGGAGACTGGGCACCAAGACCTCCATCCAGCAGTGAGAGGACAAAGTGCTCACAACACTGCCAGAATCTCCAGCAACTACAGCTCCTCAGTAAGATGCAATGTGTGAGCTCTGAGGAAGCAGAGACATGTGAACTGGGATGTCACTAGGTTACATCATCATACAGGCTAGAATAATGGGGCCCTCATCTGTGACTGGTACCCAGATATCATAAATAACCCCAGCAATCCCAAGGGTGGATGGCAAATATTCCAGTTTGGATTCTCCCAAAATGGACATCTTAAGTAAAGAAAAGCTGGAGTCCAAACTTTGGTTTTGGTGCATCAACTCTCCTGGTTCAGGTTAAAACTCAGTGCTCACATTCAGATTGAATCTAAATATCCCTCATTTCCTTGTTACTGGAAGTGAAATGAAATACTGAAAGGAAATCTCATTTCCAACAAAACTCCACAGAAGTTTCACTTGAGCAAGAACGAGCTGTTGAAAACAAAAAGAGAAATTAAATGCTTATTAAGAAAAAAATCCAGCCACAAACTTCAGACACAATAAAAAAACCCAAAAGGCAACAAACCAAGCACAACAGAAACCCAACAAGAAAAGATGCAGGACTAAGTGGAAGAACTTTACTACTTGTGCAGTGCTCCTTGTGTGGCTCCAGCACTGTTCCTGACAAAGGGGTGCTTGCTGATTTTATGATGCATACCAAATGAGAGCATACAGCCCAGGGCACTCATAAGTATATGCCTTGCCATGAAATTTCTGCATCTTAATATTGCCAAGACTTTGCTCTGGGGTTTCATGCAAAATTAGTTTTTAAGGGCAGTTTAGTAACTTATTGAGATCATCAAGAAGTATTACTTTGTTTTGAGGTGTGAGAATAGCCACAGGCAAGAGTAATTCATTTTAGAACAACTTACTTAGCAGCCATATGCCTAGTTTTCAATCTAAACTTTAATCAGGTTTTAACATTAATTTGTACCAACATCAGTTACAGCCTTTCTGCTTTCACATTTAATTTTACCATTTTAATTCATTGATAAGCAGAATCTCCTTTCTTATGGTTTATTGCTCTGCTGTTGCTATTTAAAATTGCATGCCTTATGTAAGGAGGTTGGTTTTACTTCTGAAAATGAGACCTCAAATTCCATTTGAATAATTTCTCAATGCATTTTCTGAATGTCTTATAAGCAATGAGCTTTAAGTCCCTAGCCAAGCTGCTTAAGGAGAACAGTGATGGAAGCTCATCATCAGCAAGGCTCAGGGATTTCACTGGGTACTGCTACTAACATGGAAATTAAATGAGTCAGTTAAACCACCATCTGGGCACCATTTATATCCCCATCATTAGAAGGCCAAAGAGAGAAAACCCAATTATTTTCATGTCCTGATAGGTTGTCTTGGGCAAAAGCTCTTAAAGGGGGAACAAACCCAATGTTCCAACAACATTCTAATTATCATCAGTTGGGGAAAAAAGGGACAGTATGGCCCTGACAAGGTTCCAGGTTCAAAACTGGTCTGGTTTTCCCACACAGCTTCTGAAGTCTGTATTTGTACCTATATATGGCATGGTTAGCCAAGGGCAGGGAAAACCAAGCTTATGTCAACTCAAAATCAAGCCCCAGACTTTACAATTAGGATACATTACATTCTTTTAAAATGAAGTTTTGATGGAGTCACTTTATGGATTTTTTAAGTGTTAAAATATTTTTTTTAATTACCATTAAAGCCATCCCAAGCAGATATTACTCATTGAACTAGCAAAAATATCTGAATATATATTTGTCCTATACATATTAACAACATGAATTGTGAAATGAATTAGAAAATCCTGGAAAAACACTCCTTAGGATGCACCTGCACTTATGAAATAGTTTAAAAACTACTTTAAGAATCATGTGTCTAATTTAAGAGTTAACAGCTGATTGAAAGTCACATTCAGCCACTTCCCAGACACATCATTTGCATGTTTTCACAATATCCTTCCATGTAATGGTAGCTGACCAGAAGGAATGACCATTTGGATTTTTTTTTACACATATCTGCATACAAAACAGGTGCATGACTAGCTAGAGTTCAGAAATCAATTGGATAAACATGATTTATTAGAGGCTCAAATTAATCTAAATATCCTACACTACGTTAAATATCATTTATAACTCACACATCACACTGCTCTATCTTAAAGGATTGTGCTAATATGGCTATAACTTAAGCAGCTCAGAACATTTATTCACTGACTGGCTGTCTCTAGCCATCCAGCATGGATTGAAGTCAGGAATCTGATCTGGAATTCAGAAGGCAGAAATAGAGCAGATAAATCAATATGTTTGTAGTACTTCCAGCTGGATGGCAGCTGTAGGATCCCAATTTCAATTGGAATATTGCTACAAGCAATTCAGTTCCACACTGAAGACTCACACACCTTCCAGAAACAAGACAGCTATTGCATAAGAGTGAGCAAGTTCAGAGAAAACTGGAACTGATTCCATGTTTGGCACCAAACTGTAATTGGTTTGCTTTGTTTTCAATTTTTTATCATCTGCTCTCATAGAATGGCAATAGAAGCAATGAAGTTGAGTGAAAACGTTGTATTATTTCTTCACCTAACTTGAAACAAGGAAGTATTCTGGATCTGCAAAGCCAAACTCTTCTGGGCAGTGCCAAAACCACCACAGGAGCAATGGCCACAGGGGTAGCTTGGGAGGTCCAGTCTGTACACAAAGAAAGGCTTTTTCCCTGGGCAGGGTGGCCAGCCCTGGGTCATGTAACCCCAAGAGGCATTTCTGCCCATGGAGGTTTCCAAGGGCCAGCTTGAGATCACTGCTTTCATCCTGTGTGGCCAAGTCCTGCTGGGACTTAGGGGGCTGAGCTACAGACCCTCAGGAGTCTCTTTCAGTGTTTCTATGATTCTGAATCACACCAAGCAACTCCTACTCAGGGTTTCTAGCAGAGTTTCACAAAGTCACCAGAAACCAGACTGTATAGCCAAAGACTGGAAAGACATTCAGATCTCAAACTGGAAGCCAGTTCACCTCTAACTAATCCCATACCACTGATCTTCATTCAGATGCTTGATTATTGCTGTATTAATTATACAGTTTTGTGATAGCAGACAAAAAAAATTCCTCAGTTCTTTAAGATTATACATTACAGGTCACCTGATGAATGAATGGCACCTAAAAGCAGTATTTCCATTTTCAGATGTTTGTGTTATGTTAGAGTAAAACTACTTTTTTTTCAGGGAAGAGGGAGATGAGGAGAGAGTGGGGAAGCACAGCACTTGGTAGCTTGGCAAGTAAGGATGTAGAAGGCTTGTACTCAGGTCTTGTCTCTGCCTGGCAGGATCTTTGTCCTGGTGCACTATGAAACCACAGAGTCAGTCTTTCTCTGCTTCACTATTAATTCACTGATGAAAGGCAGCAGCAATCTTACAAGAGCTCTGGTTAATGTGTCGATCACTTAAACAGCCAGGATGTGTCTTAAAGGCAGATAGAAGCATCCATGCCAAGGGATATTTGTTTGCTCATTTCCTCCAGCCTTTGAAAATCATGAGAACTTGAGGCTAGGGTAATCCTATCAGAAAGAATCACTGCCTGAAGACTGATGGGAATAATTTACTGCCCTGACACGGGCTCTTTAGAAATGTTCTGCAAACTGCAAGTGGTCAACAAACCATCTTTTCAGTTTATTGCTCTGATTCTGTCCTGAAAATTCAATTTAAAGAGAGAACGATTTGTAGGAATCATGGAACATGAGTAAAATATTTTATCTTCTTATTACTGACAGGTCTTGGAGTAATCATAATTCTTCTCGCCACGATGGTAACCTCAATTACTGGGTTGTCAACCTCTGCAATAGCAACTAATGGGTTTGTCCGTGGAGGTAAAAATCTTGGGGTTACTAATGCTTTCAAGCCCAAGAAAGTCTTTATATATTACTTTCATATGAGACAAAGCAGAGGGCCCAGAAACCAAGTGGTACATCTAAAGGAACTGGAAGGTAACCGTTCCAGCCACCTCTAATCACAATTTGTGGTGTGCTTGGGTTGTCACTTCTAATAAATCCCAGATTTCAGTTCAGTCTGTGAAGTGCATTGCAGATGTTCCTGCCTGCTGCTGAGCAAGGGATGGCTGCTGGCCTGTCACTGGGTTCTTCTCTTACCTTTCAGCAGATCTTTCTCACTCAGAGCATTCCAGGTTGGACATCCTTGGACAAACAGAGGCATCTTTTCTTCTCTTTTTAAAGACTGATGCAGACCAGCAGATATCTTCAATTGAATATCTTCTTTCTAAACCTCCTTACATTTCAGCCACTCCTTGGAAGATGAACAGTTTTGCTGGAAAAGAATAAGTCAGGTATTTTATGAAGTCAAGTTTTGGTGCATTTCAGAGCCTTAAAGACATAACTGGTCTACTCCAACCTCTGTGGGAAATGGCAAGTTCTTACTACACCACTTAAGCAGAACAGGTATTTGAATAGACTTTTTTTTTCACATCTTTCAGGTCTTGGGATCATAGTTATTGGTCTGAGTGTAGTAGTAACAACACTAACAGGTATCTCCATGTCTGCGATTTGCACTAATGGAGTAGTAAGAGGAGGTAAGTGAATATCATCTCATGAAAAATACTAAACTCTGCAGATTGGGATTAGAAAATAAAAGAAAAAAGAATTGAGATAACTGTGGCAATAATAAATAAATATATTTGGAGTGGAGTCATCTCCCTCAATGGACCAATTGTAAATTAAAACGCATATAATCATATTTATTGTCTGGAAGTGTTTAAGAAGTGCCAGTGAGATAAGATGAAATAATTAACTGACAAAATAATATACAAAAAAGATTAAAGATTTGCTGCAGCACTATGCAGGAGTTGTAACCATATACCACAGAATAGGATCTTTCCTGCTAATACTGGGATAGATCCAAGGTAGAACCTATCTGGAAGTGAGGTTCTCTCTGTTCTGTGTTACTGTATTATATATATCATGAGAAATTATTTGAAGGTCCAGTTTTGCATGCTCATGTGCACTAAAACCATTTCTGCAATAGAAAGGCATACACAAGAGTCTGAAGAGAGAACCAGAGCAGAGCATGTTCCTTTGTTATCAGTGTCCTATATGAACAGAGGGCAAGCAATGACTGAGTCAGGCTAACAGCAGAGATTCCTGTGGTATTCTTTACATGAGAAATATGAGGAAAACCTCAGCCCATTTAGTTGGGCTGAAACAACCATTTCTGTTCTGCAGGTGGAGCATATTATCTCATCTCAAGAAGTCTTGGCCCAGAGTTTGGTGGCTCTATAGGACTTATCTTTGCTTTTGCAAACGCAGTGGCAGTTGCCATGTATGTAGTTGGATTTGCTGAAACTGTTGTAGAACTTCTTAAGGTAAATGTAGAATTTTCATATATATTATTAAATTGTTTTCTTTTTGTTGTTGGGTTTATTTGAGGTTTGGTTTTTTTTGTTTAGTTCCTTTTTGAGTACTTTTCAGCTAAGGCTTTAGGGACATCTTCATCTGGTCTGTCTAAAAGTGCCATAAGTGTTTATTATTTCTACCTTAAGAGTGTATTTTATGCATTTCTCAACAAGCAACTCAAAATCAGAAAAAGAATTAACATCTAATTAGACAGCAAAATAATCCTTCCTACGAAGACCCAGCTGGAAGATGAAATACAAACAGTTGGTCTCACAAATCTCTGAAACTTGGACAGCTCACTGCACTCTGTTTCATCTTCTTACCTGTTCCCACCAGCTGGGCTGAGAAAAACTGCTTCTACTAATATTTCTTCCTGCTTTCAGGAGAGTGACACCCTGATGGTAGATGAGTCCAATGACATCCGAATCATAGGTACCATAACTGTTGTATGTCTTCTTGGCATCTCTGTTGCTGGCATGGAATGGGAAGCAAAGGTAAACCTTTAAAAGAACATAAAAGGCAGCAGTATATTAGAGCACTGCACAGCATTTGTGTGTGAGGAATGCTGTACAACAGGTGGAATTTTCTAAAGCACTCAGATTCAGTTTATGCTTCATCTTTCTAAAAGCAAGAGCAGTTTAATCATTACGTTCAATGAAAGCACAATTACTCCATGGTCTTCCTTGAACATGCATTTAAAAGGCAAGAGGAAGTTTGTGTACTGCAGACAGCTTGATTATATTGATATTTATAATTCATGGCATCATTCAGAGCTGTGGCTAAGTGCCCCTTTTGCCCTTATTTTTGATGTAGCTTGACAGAATAAACAGTAGTAAAAACAATATATGGTATTATCAGTGTACTCTCTCAAACCCCACTCAGCAGAAGAGCTCCATTTGCTACCTGTTCCTCAATCTCTTAATGATTTCTGCTACTCATTCACCTTTGAAAAGAAAGTTCAGAGTAGAAATTCAGATGGAAATACTTTAGAGGGTGGAATACAGTTATTGAAATCAGATACAGACCAGCCTCCTGATTGTCACATTCTGCTGTGATGGAGACTAGAACTACCTGTAAAAGAGATCAGAAAAAAAAAATTTAGATACTATGATCCTTGAAGTGACAACCCATTGCAACTAAACAGATTTTATAACAATAGAGAAATGTCTTGTACTTGATATCAATGCATTAGCTGTTTCATTTTGCTTTTTCTTGTAAAGAAACTAAATGAAAATTAAATTCTAGCTATGTATTTAATAAGCCCTGAGTCAAAACTCTCTGCTGCTGTTATTAGTGAATCCAGCTATCTTGAGTCCTGATCTTTTCCAAAGCTACAGAAATTAGTAATCTGTCATAGGGAACACACAGATAATTTATAGCCAGCTCCACAGTCAATGCAAATTAAAATCATAGGGAAATTCTTTTTGTTTCTATTAATAGGCACAAGTTATTCTTCTAATTGTTCTCCTTATTGCCATTGCAAACTTCTTTATTGGGACAGTCATTCCTACCAACAACGAAAAGAAGGCAAGAGGCTTTTTTAATTACCAAGGCAAGTAACCTTGCTACCTCTCATAAAGCAATAAAATTGTGTTTTTTGGCTTTGCAGAGAGTTAAGGATTCCATTGAAAAAGGTCACAAGATCAGCATCTACTCCAGTCTGAGCAAGCCTGCAAACCAAGGGAATTTATTTCATCTTTAATTTTGAGTCTGTCTCTCTGCTGCTGAATCTGACAGCAGTTAGCTGCAGCTTGAGTCATTTCTATATCAGCAGAGCCCAGGCAAACCTTTCCACAGAGCTGATTGCAAGTGCTGTAGTGACACTCCTGTCACTTCAATATGGATCTCTAGTTGTGAGATGCAGACAAGCACATCCTACTGGGGACCAGAGCAAGGAAATCAAATTCATTTTGCTTATGATATGAGACAGATTCAAAGCCAGTCGCCCAGATGTGAAAGACTAGTGTATTCACCTCCTTCATTAAGTAGCTTAGGAATGGAGTCCTGGTGGTATGTTTCATTTTCACCTCTATATTTGCAGCATCAATATTTGCAGAAAATTTTGGACCAGATTTCAGAAGTGGAGAAGGATTTTTCTCGGTGTTTGCCATTTTTTTCCCAGCTGCCACTGGCATTCTTGCAGGAGCCAATATCTCAGGAGATCTGAAAGTAGGTATCTCATTAACTTCATCTTGCTAGCTGTAGGCTGAAAAAAAAAAAGAACAAGAAAACAAATTAGGAATCAACACTGTATTCACTTTTAAATCATGTCTTATTTGGGGAAGCAAAACTCTCACTTTTAAGTACCTGCTTTATTATTGAAAAACATCAGTTCACATTTTCTCTCATAAAGCATGATGGCTATTTACTGAAATGACTGCATTCAGATTTGGCTTGCAATATCATTTAAAAGCATGTTTCAATAACCTGTAATAATATATCATTAATGGTCCATTAGCAGCAGATGCCATAAGAGAAATGACACGTGTGTCTCTTGGTGCTCTTCTTTTGAAAAACCTCATCAACATCTTCCCCAAAAGTTTACCTGTAAAGCTCATGTTTCTGCTCACAAGAATTGGCCTTTTTCTATTCAGGGTCACAGCAAGGACAGAGCAAACAGCATTTTGTCACAGATGATATTTCCAGTATCTAATAAATTAGAGACAGGAATTTAGTTTTCACTTTGAGTACCCTCTAGTCTTCCTGACTTTGCACAGTGTATTTAATGCAAAGAGTGTTTAAAGCTAAAGCAATTTAAAGCTCAGAAAAGCATTTGGTAAAACATCTCTGCCAAATGTGAAGCAATGCAAAGCTTTGTTATATTACAAGAAAATTAGAAATGCACCAGGGGTATCCATAACTCAATTCTTGCAATCTAATGCTAAAAAACAACAACAACAAAGTCACAAAAAGATGTGGCTCACACCTTGGCAAATCAAGTTGTCTGGCTGTAGCATATAGAGCCTTAGCTGTGTATAATTTAAGGATTCAACCGAAGTTGCATTCCTTTCTGTATTGGAACAGTAGTTCACCAGATCCCCCCAACCCTGCCAGTCTGTTCTGCTGCCCTTCCTCACACAGGGCTGCTTGCCTCACCTTTGCTTTCAGAGGACTGCTTTTGAAGCCAAGAACAGAGAAATACATAGAGACTGAGCCACTAATGGCATCGATGAGGTTCTGGTTTTAATTAAAAAACCAAAAATCACTGTATTTCTGTCCAGTGAGACTGCATCAGCCTCACACAATCTCCATCCTTTTATCAAACAAAAATCATTCTTTTGCCATATATGGTGCTCTCTATACATGGGAAGCTCCCAGAGCAGCAGCCCTCCTTTCATAAGCTGTTGAAGGAGTCTAAGCAGCTCAGGACAAGTGGGTCTCCCATTGGCTCTCTGCAGTTCTTTCAGCCTGGCAATAAGTGGATTTCTAGAACCAAGTCCTCCAAGCTGCAGATTCCCCACTGAGCATGTTTAGATGCATGAGACAGCTCTAATTAAATTAACAGCCTCTCCAGAAATCTAAAAGAGAAGCTAAGAAGTATTTAGAAAGTATACAATCAACAAACCAACCTTTCCTCAGGGTGTGTTGCAAACACCTATGCACAAGCTTCTGTAGCCACTGCACCAGTAGCAGCTACACACTCCAGTAGCAGCCTAGGCCAAGAAAACAGAAGCAGCTGGTCTTGCTAGTGACTTTAGTGGGGTTGGGAGCAAGCCCCAACATCCTAACAGCATGTTAAATATCTGTTTAATAATGGATAACATTTAAGAGCTGTAAAAAGCTTGAACCCAAAGACTGGAGGTTACAGCATTTAAGATTGCAGCAAGAGACTCCACAGAAGCAATGAGCTAAGACATGCACACCACAACTGCTCAGAGTGACCATGATCTGAGGGGAAAAGGTCTCATGCAGCTGAAGTGATTTTGCAATTATTTTTCAGCTCAATAAATCCCTACCTCATTGAAAAATGACATTAATTATTAGCACAGTCAAGCCATCCATCCATGTTTCACATAACACTCTAGATTTGGGATTTCTCTCATGCAACAAGCATAGTTATAAAAGTACAAGAGTCTGTGGCTTCAAATGCATTCCACTCATCTTTTGACTTAAAAACCCTTCTAAAACAAAGCCATTAATAAAAAGTGCTTCCTAGCATAAACCCCCCAATACACCACGCTGGGCCAGTATTGAAATGCTCTTCAAAATTACAACGTAGCATGCAGAAGTTTGGACACTTACATTGGCATAATCAAATTGTAAACATTATAACACAGATTTAACTATCTAAATGAAAAGCCAAAGCAGTGAAAGTAAACAGCCTGGTGTTCAAGACATGAGTGATGATTTCTAGTTGCTCAAGACAGAAGGAAGGTATTCTGGACCTGGTGACTGTTTGCATCCATCTCAGTGATTAACCAACAATGGTCCCATCTTGTAACCCAAAGGAGTTAGAGTTCAGTAACTATTTTACCTATTATATAATGAAACAACAAATCCTAGTGCAATATAAAGCTTGGAGCTCCCAGAAATGCAGAGCTCTCCTGCTGCTACAGGTACCACCTCTGTTCCTGCACAATATCCGAGGCAGGAGTGACCCAAAACGTGCCCTCTGGAGACAGCAAAACAAGGGGGGAGGACTCTCTAGCATGCAACTGCAAGCAGGCTGCCCCCCAGAAACTGACAGTGTTTTTTTTGTCCCTGCTTTCAGGATCCCCAGAGTGCAATCCCCAAGGGCACCATGCTGGCCATCGTCATCACCACCGTGGCCTACGTGGCTGTGGCCATCTGTGCAGGTGAGGGCAGGACCTCTGCTGCTGCCCACCTCCTGCTGCCCACACCCTCAACACACTGCAAGCCTGACATGCCAGCCAGTGATTGACCTCCCTGCAGCCTGGGGATTTAGGATGTAGTTGGTTTGGTTTAACTGTATGGGAGGAAACCAACAGCAAGCAGCAGATTTGGCAGACGGAGTTCAGCATCATGTGTCTACTTGGTCCAGGGACAAAGACCACTAGCATTTGGCATCTATAGCTTAGGGAAGGTTCAAGGAAGCTCTGATCAAGCTGCTGATCTTTATTCCTCATTCACATGGCTTCTACTTGCTCTCACTACTCTTACTGAGCACTCACAAGGGACAGGGTAACAGAAATATTTCTGACAAAGACAGAAATCAATTGCCTGTCTTCAAGATGCACTTCACCAGTCAGTGCTCTACAGCATTGGAATGTGAGCTAACAACAGGGGCCAAGAGTGAAACACAGACCTGTCCTGAAGCCATGCCCTGTGTTGGAGGAATAGAGAACCACAGAATGTGGGGGTTGGGAGGGAGCTCATTGAGTCCAACCCCCCTGCCAGAGCAGGATCACCCAGGGCATGTTGCTCAGGAACGGATCCAGAGGGGCTTTCAAAGTCTATAAAGAAGGTGATTCCACAACCTCTATGCAATTAAATTCTCATTACAAAGGTACAGTAAATCTCTGTTCAATATATATATAATATTTTTTTAGTAGCACTGTAAGAAGGAGTGTTGTAAATAACACTTTCATTATGAGCAAACACATCAATAGTGTGTGAAAACCCAGCAAGCTACTCCCCTTTCTGGGACATGAACTCAAGTCTTCTTGCCTTTTGTGGTTCTTGTACTTTATGCAAAAGGCAGAATGCTTGAGTCAAGCTGCAGCTCAATATTGCATTATTTGGATCTAAATTTCCCCTGCAATTCAAGTTGGTGTGGTCATTCCTTACCTCCTATTATAAATCTGTGTTCATTCATTGATCAGTTCTCACAAGCAGTAGCTGTATGCAGAGCTATTTTACAGCACAATACCTTATTTTTTCCTTTTTGTTTGCATATTGGTTTGCTAACTAGATAATAGTTACCTAGGGACTCTCAGTAACAGTTGTTTTGACATATTTGATGATACTAGATAAACTTGCATTTTGAGCACTAAACATATCAAGATCAGTACTCTAAGTTAACTTTGTTTCTTCCCATTTCTGGTGGCAAGAAAAAAAATAGCATAATTATTCATGAAAAAAAAAAAAAAGAAAAGAATTTCTTATGTTTAATGTTTTTCTCAGTTTATTGGTATCACTATAACAATTTGAATGGCTCAGGATCTGGGTTTTTAAAGCAATTTTATGCCCCTAGAAAAAAAGTGTATAGATACACTTTTGAGCACTTAATTTCTTGTTGATCTCTGATTCTCTGCTCTCAGAAATATGCCAGTCCTCATTAGCCAACTAGCTGGATATTTGAGAAGGAACAGGAAGAAGCTTTTGCTTACAGGCAGTATGAGAAACTAAGCAGTCCAGGGAAGGAATCTCTACCCAACATGAAATGTTGCTCTCTGGGAGGAGGCTGAGGCAGCAGTTGTACAAACTGTGCAGAGTAACAAGAGCAATCTTCCAGGGGCAGGAGGCAGGAAAATGATGCTGTGTTGTTGTTTCCACAGCCTCCTGTGTCGTCAGAGATGCTACTGGGAACATGAATGACACAGTTGTACCTGGGATGAGCTGCAATGGATCAGCTGCCTGCAGCCTGGGCTATGATTTTTCCAGATGTGCAAGTCAGCCATGTGATTATGGGCTGATGAATAATTTTCAGGTTTTAATGAGATATATGTCTGATCATAAGCAACACATGAGTACAGAACAACAGACATGCAAAGCCATCCTTTGCTGGTAACTGACTGCATCAGGACAGTCACTTTTAGCTAAAAAGACTAAAATCTAAACCCCTAAAAGGCAGTAATAATCCCAGGGAGAAAGTCCCCTGCATTCCACATTACCTTCACAGTGCCCATCACCAGCCTTCTGCTGAGGTCTTCACCTCCTCTTCCAACAGGTATCATGCAGCAGTGGATGCTGTAACATCTCCAAACTCAAAATGGAGACTTGAGAGGGAGCTCAGAAGCCCTGGTAGATGAGCAGCTCATCTCACTGCCCCACAAATGGC
Organism: Ceyx cyanopectus; assembly: GCA_013401355.1. Lineage (NCBI taxonomy): Eukaryota > Metazoa > Chordata > Aves > Coraciiformes > Alcedinidae > Ceyx > Ceyx cyanopectus. Next base: position 61,383 of record VYZU01029697.1, on the reverse strand, counting down.
TGGGATTTTCCCTCAGGGCTGCTGTGGTCACTGGTACAGGTTTGTGCCACAGAACAAAAAATGGATTTCTGTCTTCTTTAAAAATAGCATCCAAAAATAGTGAACAAGTGAGGAGTAATGGGGTCTTTCTCCTAGACCACAGAGAGACTCTCTGCCATTTTTATTCTTCAAAATAAAGCTTAGGCAGAAGCATCAAAGTAAAGCAGTTACTCTGCAGCCTGACAACCACAGCTCCCAGATCTCTCTCTGTTCAGCCCCTGTGCTTCATGGCCCACCAGAGGAACTCACCACCCACCTGCACTTGCTTTTCAACTAGTCATTCAGAGCTTTTAAAGTCACTGGCTTTTTTTCCCAGCTGGCTCTGCTAAATGACAGGGCTGGGTAACCATCTTAAAAGGGATACTCTCTCTGTCCTTGTCACACATCACTTCTCCTTCCTTCCTTGATCACTTGCCATCCTCACTCCCACCTTAGATCTGCTGCCCAGACCCAGGGCAACCCTTAAAATCTGTGACCTCCCTACAACCATAAACAGAGTTTCACTTTCTTACATTTCTCTTTGCCAGACTAAAGTCAGGGGGAAAAAAAATAAGTCTTCATCTGACAGATCTCCAGGATGAACTGGTTTCTTTCCTACACTCTAAAAAGAATCTGGAAATCTCATCTGTCCATTTTAGCTTTCTTGTCTGGTGCTGCTCAACAAGCCATTTTCTTCAGTGGTCAGAGGTCAGTGCAGACCCCCTGGGAGGGCTGAGGGAGGGCTGCCAGTGACCATCACCACTGTCTGCAGCACTGTGCTGTGCCAGCACCATCAGGTATTTTCTCTTTTTATGCCATATTCAAGAATCAATAAAAACCCCAGATGAAACCAACCCAAAGTAAGTGCTTCTAACCACATTTCACACTCCAGTGCTTTTTGCTTCCATTTTCCTCTCTTGCTACAAGTTTACTGTTTAGCCATGGTGTAGAAGCTGTTAGTTATAGCAACCAGTTAGTAAAGGAGGTGAGAAAATGTCACAGTCTGTGCCTCAGTAGAGAGCTGCCTACTTGTATCATAACAATTTGGCTGAGTCTCCACTGCTTTGTAGTAAAGCAAGACTAACAGTATTTCCCTACTTCACAGCTGCTTTGTAGAACACTGAGCTGAGAACCATGAAAAACAGAGGCACATAGAAGCAGAGGACTTAAATGGGTCTGGGAATAAAAAATAGATCCAAATGTAAGCCTGATTATTCTTTTATTTACCTTCTTTTGTCCCAAAGGTGATGAGCATGGTGTCTGGCTTTGGTCCCCTCATCACAGCTGGCATCTTCTCTGCTACTCTGTCATCAGCTCTAGCATCCCTGGTCAGTGCACCCAAGGTTTTCCAGGTAAAATTAAACTATCCATTTCCTTGCACTCTGTTTGGAATGGGATATATCTATTTACACAACAGAAGGGGGAGGAAGAGGCAGGCAAAGCAGCATGGAGGATGTTTTGCAGCAGAAATAAGCAGCACTTACAGGGGTGACAATGTTCCCTTGGTCTGAGCTCAGCTTTGCTTGCTACAGACAGCTTCAAGGCTGCTTTCAGGACCACTCCATCTTCTTACAGAGTCTCCCTGTAATCTCAGGACTGCCAGAACACTCAGGAGTGGAAGACTCAGGTGCTGGCAGGTGTGCTCAAGCAGGCTGGGCAGAAGCTGTGTGGACAAAATGGGAACAGAGGCCATGGGACAAAAAGACTGACAGCTCAGTTGCTCCAATTTAGATTTCATTCAGCTAGTCAGTTCATCTTTTTATGAAGCACTGAGTATTAAATGCCTGTGATTCTGTTTTCCCACTGTATAGTAGGATATGGGCTTATCACCTGATTTGAATGTTTATGTGCCATAGCTGTAGTTGAAATATGAAGAGAGATTGAATTTTTGCTTAGCAAAAGCCTAGCAGGCTCTCACTCACAGACAGTGAACTTCTGGTGCAAGAATTCCCTGCTGAGCAGAATGATGTTGTGATTTGTCCACCAGGCTCTCTGCAAGGACAATGTCTACAAGGGGCTTGAGTTCTTTGCCAAAGGATATGGAAAAAACAACGAGCCCATCAGGGGATATGTCCTCACTTTCCTGATTGCTATGGCATTCATTCTGATTGGTTTGTATACTGCACAACTGCAATGATAGAAACTGGGATTTTGATGCAGTGATTAGCTACAGCTAGAAATGTTTCCACTCAGGAGAACTCTGACAAGCCCAAGCACACTCTAAGCCTTGGTAGTAATTCCATTATCCTTAAAGAAGGTAAAAAGAAACCACCAAGGACTCTGGACTCTCAACACCTGCACAGCTTCACTTGCAAAGATGTGGGCTAGGTGCAATTCTTCAGCCCCCTGGAAGAAGACAGTGCTTAGAACTGTACCAAAAAAAAGGCAAAATCACCAACTTTGAAAATGGTTTTCCAGTTTCTATTGCACATAGCTCTGTAATTAGTTTTCTTAAGGATTTGAAATTCAAACTGTGTGACATTTACTTCCCATTTACTTAGGTAAATGGTAAGTTTAGTAGAGAAGAAGCAAAACAGTAAGTTTTAACTATAAATCTTCTGTGAAATGCATCTGTCCTCTCAATTATATATTTACAATTCTGAAATTTACAGCAGGTCTACATCATTACAAGGTAGTGTGTAGAATCAAAGTGTAACCTGGCATAGCACAGTGTCATTAAAATCAGCAGCAGCAGACACTACTTAAAATGAATGAAGGTCTATCAAGGTGATCTTAAATTAGTACCCCAGGAAAACCCTGAAACTCTCCCTGGATGGCAAATTCAGCCAGAATTAATGTCCAGAATTAATGCATGGTCAGGAAAAAAGCTATCTAACAATCTAGCAAACTGGTGCCTATGTCCAACCTGTGTCTGTCTGTCTTGCAGCTGAACTGAACACCATTGCTCCCATCATCTCCAATTTTTTCCTGGCTTCATATGCTTTGATTAATTTCTCCTGCTTTCATGCCTCATATGCAAAATCTCCAGGTGAGTCTGCATTCAGCAGCCAGCTAAAGGGGGTTCTGGGTGCTGCAGGTTTTGACTGTGTATCAGAGAAAGCTGCAGTACCTGTACTATGTAAGCTCTGTGATCTGAGGTTTTTGTGTCCCATTGACTATGATGCCATTGTTCTCCTCTCCAGAAGATGACAGCTCCAGTCCTTAAACTCCCTACAGGATGAAAAGAATTCAGTGGATCCCACTGGAGCAGAAAAGCTCCTCCTTAGGGTGTTTTTTTACCCTCTTACTATCCCAGAACATAGGTGGATAAAAACACATGCCAACTCTAGCCACATAAAGGAAGCAAGGCATGGTGGGGAAGCATTCTGCCCTTCTCCTCCAGCTCCACACTGACATTCACAGTCAAGCTCAGAGCAGGAATTGCACGAGAAGCAATTGCTCCTGGAAGGGAACATGTAGAAAAGGAAAGAGTCCACTAAACACCATCAGCACAGCTCTGCAGTGCTAGCAGCAGGACTGTAAGGTGAAATGCAATGAGGTCATGATCAGAGGTCACTCGAGAGTCCCTCTCTACATCTGTGCAGCTAAGGAACACTCTGGCCTGCAGGCTTCTGCATGCCACAGCAGAATAAGTGTCAGCATCTCCGTGATTGAAGGGGTGACACCTGAAGGACTGAAGTCAATCAGCTGAGCAACAGGAGAGGCAGGTTCCTGTTGCTGTGAATCAATGATGCCATTGAAGAAGCAAGGAATACGTTTGACTTTCAGTGTGAAGGAACTGCACTAGTGACATAAATGCCTGTCTCAACTTGCTTGCTATAGATCTGCACGAGGCCATTTGTTCAGAGGGCAGAAAAGCTGGGCACTCCTGCTCATTGCCTGCACAGCTGAACAAATGCTCATCTGCTTTCCATGGCCTTGCAGCTGAGCAAAAATTACCTCTCTAGCCTTCATGTGCAAGCATCTGACTGCTCTGCCACTACTTAGCATTTCAGACAAAGCTGCAGCCATTTCTCTTTTCTCATTTCCTCCACTTAATTTCTGCTAATTCACTGGGATAGATTTATAGCAATGGCAGGTTCCTTCACAGCAGGCCCTTCCCCTTCCCTCACTGCAAAGATGATCCAAGAAAGAGCTGCTCAGCCTCTTCTTCTGTGTTTCTTCTCCTTCCCCAAGGAGTGTGCTCTGTACAACACCTGGCAGAGACCTGCATACCATGGAGGCTCACTGCTTGGCTCATCATTTTAATTGCTAGCAGAGGATGGATTCAGCACTGCAGCTGAAGAGCAGCAGGAATCATATCCTTAAATCAAAGGCAAATTACTTCAGTTTTCTGCAGTGGGACCAGGCAATTTCCAAACTCAAGACAGGTGCATTTACAGCATTGGGATAAACTCTCCTCTCAGCAAATGTTAAGCTCCCATTAAGAAGTTCTGTGTATTATGTGTATCAAAAGGACACAGTGGCCAATTACCTGAAGTTACAAGAAAATCTATTTTCAGTGCTGATCCAGTGAGCTTTAATTTGGCAAAAATGCATATAAACAGAATGGCCACTCAAAGCCAGGCTCTGCACACACAGAAATCTGACAGCCAACACTACCTGCTGATACTTGTGATGCCTGGGAATTTGCTCACATCACTCCCAACCCTTCTGACATAGCATTAAGCAAATTGCACGTGTGTTTGAACACACAAAAATCAGTGGATCACCAGTTGACCAATATATTTAATGCTTTTCCATTTTCCTCCCTTCTTTTTGAACAGGTTGGAGACCTGCCTTCAGATATTATAACATGTGGGTGTCACTTTTTGGAGCCCTGTTGTGCTGTGGTGTCATGTTTGTCATCAACTGGTGGGCTGCTCTCATCACTTATGCAATTGAGCTCTTTCTATATATCTATGTGACATATAAGAAACCAGGTAAGGCCACAAAATACTATCATTTTATGTATATGCTATGCAGCCAGGCTGGATTTTACAGCAATTCATTCTGCTTACAGAACTAGACATTCCTTTTGCTCTTTATTTAGAGGGAAGGCTGGATCATCCCATTAAATCCCACTTTATAGATGAAGATGATTGGTGAATTTTTGCCTAACAAACACTGCAATTATGATTCAGGGCTATCTGTAAACACTCCACCACTTATTCTCATCACACCTTTACTGCATTTGGGCTTTTACTTGAGTATCACTGGTAACTTTTACCCATTCACACACAAAGCCTTGCCTAAATTTTGCTGTGTTCTTAGCTGACTCATTAGGGATCCTCCCTCAAAACGTGAACTTGTTGCCACTTATACAACAAAAATGCAAGCTGAGCTACCCATGAACCTCCAGCACCTCCCTACAGCTCCTCAGTAAATCAAGAAAGATGTTCAGACTTCACTGATGGAAAAAAAAACCTGCTTCCTAGCTCAGCAAATCACAGGAGCTGTCTTCAGAAGTCTGTGCACTGACCCAGTACAGCACAATACAGTATGAGACCAGACAGGCTGGTTATTCACACCCAGGACAAAACTAACCCAGCTCCAGATTTCAGTGCTAAGCAGCTGAATTACTTCTGCAGTAGTAAAAAAAATAATACAAGTAAAAGAAGCAATTTTCCCAGCAGAATGAATGTGCTTTCACTGGAGCACATGGGATAGCAACTCCTGGTCTGAGCCTGTGTAGATTATTTTCTGAGCACATTGCTGCCCTGTTGTGTCCTCCCTGTCTGTGCTCTCACACCCACTGGGATGATCTATGCTCTTTTTTCTGTAAATCTCATCAGCTACCACAAGACAGTTGTCAAAAGCATTTGAGGGTTTCTATCCTTTCCTAGTGCATCACAAGTGTCATTGTTGCAAAGTAGGAGCTTAAAGCTTGGTTAAATTCACTGGAGCCACTGCACAAACCCATCCATCTCCTCCTCTCTCAGAGAGACTTTTGTTCACCACTTACCAGCAACTGGAGGGTTCAGAAAAGACTTCTACTCCTTTGAAAAGATGACCTCTACACAAACCTCCACTTAGTTGCATTAAGCATTACCTTTAGATCTTGTCAAAACAGTCCTTCATCTGCATTCACGTGGGTCTCAAAGTCTGGAAAGCTCTTTCTTATCTGTCTCCATCCACCAAACAGCTGCACAGTAATGAGAAAAGATGTACATGCCAAAAGTGGTTTTGGAGAACAATTTTTTACCTCTGTAGTATAACAGAGCTAATGGAAGGCAGCAATGTTCCTTCCTAATGGTTTAATTTTAACTTCCCGAAATTCCACCCCAAACACATGGCTCATTTTATAGATGGGAGATACAAAGTTAATGGAACAGAAAAAAACCCCCAGTTTTTAAGCAGAGGATGTGTAAGAACATTCCCTGCAATTTTTATATAAAGATTGAGATGATTTATTTGCATATTTGTTTTTTCATCACACAAGCAAAACCTATTCTATTATGAAGCACAAGAACAACAGCTCTGCATCTGTGAAGCAGGAGAGAATATATCCTGCTTTGGCACCCAGATAACATGATTGCTGACCTTTTGCAATAGAACACAGGGCAAAGCCCATGGTTTAATATGCATTATTTATTTTTATTATATGCAGAAGTAAATTGGGGCTCTTCTACACAGGCTCTTTACTACATTAATGCCTTAGACAGTGCTCTGGCATTAACAACAGTGGAAGACCACGTGAAAAACTTCAGGTAAGTTTTCCAGTCAACAGTAAAAAGGCTTATTCTGAATTAGTGCCTCACCCAATTAATTCACAGAATGTCAGGGGTTGGAAGGGAGCTAGAAGATCATCTAGTCCAACACCCCTGCCACAGCAGGGGCACCTAGACCAAGTCACCCAGGAACAGATCCAGGGGGGGCTGGAATGTCTCCAGAGCAGGAGACTCCACAACCTCCCTGGGCAGCCCCTGCCAGGCTCTGCCACCCTCACTGGCAACAAGTTTGTCTTGTGTTTCCCCTCAACCTCTTGTGCTCCAACTGACTCCCATGGCCTCTTGTCCTGTCCCTGGATGTCCCTGAGCAGAGTCTGGCTCCATCCTCCCTACACTGCCCTCAACATCTTGACAGACACTGCTGAGCTCCCCCCTCAGTCTCCTCCAGGTTAAAGAGCCCCAGCTCTCTCAGCCTCTCCTCAGCAGGGAGATCTCCACTCCCTTCAGCAGCTTGCTGCCCTGACCTGGACTCTCCAGTCAATCTCTGTCTTTCCTGAACTGGGGTGTCCAAAACTGGACACAGTACTCGAGGTGGGGTCTCAGCAGTGCAGAGCAGAGGGGGAGGAGAACCTCCCTTGCCCTGCTGCCCACACTCCTCCTAATGCATCCCAGGATCCATTGGCCTGCTTGGCTGCAAGGGCCATTGTTGGCTCATGGTCATCCCCCTGCCCACCAGGACCCCCAGGGCTCTTTCTCCAGAGCTGCTCTCTAGTACATCAGCCCCCAGCCTGTACTGATCCATGGGGTTGTCCCTCCCCAGATGAAGGACTCTACACTTGCTCTTGTTAAATTGCATTCAATTTCTCCCTGCCCAGCTCTCCAGCCTGTGCAGGTCTCTCTGGCTGGCAGCACAGCCTGCTGCTGTGTCAGACACTCCTCCCACTTTGGTGTCATCAGCAAACTTGCTGAGGGTGCTCTCTACCCCCTCGTCCAGGTCACTGAATTCCAACCTTTTTTTTTTTCCCTCCTACCAGACCTCAGTGCATAGCACTAACAGGAGCTCCTATGATCAGGCCTGCCCTGCTGGACATCACCCATGCTTTCACCAAGAACAACGGGCTCTGCATCTGCTGTGAAGTCTACACGGTAAGGCCAAGTGGTATCATCCTGGCAACTCAGCACCAGTGGCTGCTGCAGATCTCCTGTGTTCCCACTGCTGCTGATGGGTGGCTGTGCAGACCACGAGGGAGTCACACTGAGAATGAATTTTGTCCTCAATCCTGACAAGAAAGCTATGGGCTGATGTAGAGCCTGCTGGTAAATGCCTCATTGAGATGCATTCCAGAGTTTGTAGTAGACAGACCAAAAAACAGATGGAAAAAAAGCATTACAAGGAAAGATTTTACTATTTTTTTTGTAAATGGATAGAGTAAGGCTTCAAAACTAAACACAAGCAAAAAAAAACCCACAAACATCAACAAAAAATCCATGAAGTATTATAGTGCAAGAGTCGAATACCTTATTTTCAGCTCTGTCACTGATTTGCAGGGTTGGGGTTTAGCAGACAATTCAGATTTCTTTGCAGTGGTTTCTCCAAGGCTGTAACAATGCTAATTTTGAGGATAAGAATGCTTTTCTGAGCTCTAAAGTGTAGTATAGTTCTAGTTATAACTGAGAAAATTATGTATCTTAAAGGATGCAGTCTCTCATCAGGACAGAACAAAAATAGATGGGGTCTGTAGCATAGAGAAGTATCTTAAATAGTACAATGACTTTTGAATTTTGAGAAGGAAAAAAACCCCCATCTCATGGTGGATGTATTCCTCAGATGATGTATTCCTTTACAGGAGTGTAGAAATAATTCATTTGATGCTGCCACATTGCAGAATGGAAGTACAGAAGATCTACATGTGACTCTTCCCAATTGAAATTAAACTATAGAGTGAATGGTCCTAATTATTCCCTACTGTAATTATAATTAGTTTTCTCACTGCACTCAGTAAGCATAGGATCAATCCCAACAAGTTCCTGAGACCGTGCAGCTTCATAACATTAAGTTTCAGCAAGTTTTCATGTATTCTTAGGCATGTTTCTCTAATATCATAGAACTGTTTTGTGTTGGAAGAGACCTTTAAGATCATCAAGTGAAACCATTAACCCAGAAGTGCCAGGTTACCACTAAATCACATGCCCAAACCTGCCTACACATCTTTTAGGTTACCTCCAGTGATGGGGACTGTACCACTTCACTGGGCAGCCTGTTCCAACATTTGACAACCCTTCCAGTGAAGAAAATTTTCCTAATGTCCAATCTAAACCTCACTGAGAAGGGCTGTGCTGAGGAGCAGGGAGCACTGAGCTGATGCAGCAGTGCCAGGTCAATCCTTGCCCCTTGCACCTCAGTACAAAGCCAACATTAATTCTCAAGTAGCCAGAGTGGCAGGGTGAAGGAGGAACATCCCTTGTCCAGGGCATAATCAGACTGTGATATATATATATATATATTTCTATGAGGGTAGCAAAGCTCTTCAGAGGGATTTGGACAGACTTGATCGATGGGCCAGGGCAGTTGTGTGAGGGACAAGGAGGCCAAGGGCCAGGGCCTGCATTTGGTTCACAACCCCCAGCAGCTCCAGGCTGGAAAGTGCCCAGCAGAAAGGGACCTGGGGGTGCTGGTGCCACCTGGCTCAGCATGAGCCAGGGGGTGCCCAGGGGGACAAGAAGCCCCCAGGAGCCTGGGCTGGCTCAGCAGCAGCGTGGGCAGCAGGAGCAGGGCAGGGCCCTTGTGCTGGGGCCTGGGGAGGCCTCATCTCAGTGCTGGGCTCAGCTCTGGGCCCCTCATGCCAGGACAGACCCTGAGGGGCTGGAACGTGTCCAGAGGAGCTGCCAAGAGAAAAGTGGGGTGAGGAGAGGCTGAGGGAGCTGGGCATGGGCAGTGTGGAGCAGAGGAGGCTGAGGGGGGAGCTCATTGCCCTCTCCAGCTCCTGCCAGGAGGGTGCAGAGAGGTGGGGGAGGCCTCTGCTCCTCAGGCACTGGTGACAGAAGCAGGGGCTGGGCTGGAGCTGCAGCAGGGGAGGGTTCCATTGGATATTGGGAAGGAATTCTTTATAGCATGTAGTGATGCTATATTGTATTAGCACAAAGATTTCTGAGGACAGTTCCTGGGATTTCATAGATTCATTCTTAAGGCTGTTTTCTGGGTTTTAGATGGAACTAGCTGCAATGTTTATTTGGAAGGACTTACCTCCTATTCTAGCAGCTAATGACAATTCAGTGAAAGCAAATGTGCTGTAGTTATTTCTACATCTATATACATGATTAGTACACTCCATTTACTTCTACAAGGCACAAAGAAAAGTTGCAGTAAGACTAAAGTTTTAAAAGGAGGACATTCTGGCTTTACAATCAAAACCAGCTTTTAGAAATTGATTTAAGTGAGCCTTCCCAAACATTTCATTTTGGAGAGAATTTCTTTCAGTTCAAGTTTTACACTGTTCTTGAATGGGAAATAAATTCTGAGCTTACAGTATTTACAATGGAGAAGAAAGTCTAAATCTCCCTCAGCTCTATTGTAAGCACTTTCCCAGCTTAGCTGAAGAAGTTACTATATCTTAACTTACTTTAAATGCAAAACATTTAAATATGAATTTTGAAATACAATCTCCTGAGCCTTCCCAGTTTTATATCATAGGAAAATTGTACCAATATCTCTAGTCATCTGTTCTGTTGGAAGCAAAATTGCAAGTTTCTAACATCCTCAAAAACATTAGAAATTTTTAAAAGCACAAAGGAATGACTTCTGCACAAAACTCTGCAGCAACCTGAAGTTCAAAACTATCCATTTATAACAAACCAAACTGGTACCACTTCCCATGTTGGGCAAAGAGAATTATTCCCTGGATTTCAAGTGCTTCCAAGCCAGGTCTATCCTTCTGGTACATCTAATTACTGCTTCTGTCTCTGATGTTGGACATACACAGTTTACAGTTCTGCTTCTCTATTCTGCCTTGGAAACCAAAGCCTACCCATCCAGCCTGGTAACACTAAAACCAGTGTTAATGATTCCTGAGTGTCCCTCTCAAAATTTCATCTTCACTGCTGGACTACTGATTCTGCTTCTAAAAGACATGAAAGAGAATAAACAAAGCCTAGCAGATCTTAAACTCAAACACAGAACTTCTACATCAATTAAATTCCAGATACATGCTTCCCAAACTTACCTCAGACTTTCTAAAGGTCACACTGGATGACTTGGTATCTTCCTCGGGCCTAATCATGGCCAACCTGCTGTCCAGCCAGTGCATCATGTGACTGGGATGAATTTTTGACTCATTAATTAGCAGATGACCACTAGAATAACCTGGTGACACAAGCACTTGCATCTTTAATTGTATGGCACTAACCTTTTTCTTTTACTCTTAGTAGAAAGGAGCTTAACTATGTGTATTTAGATTTGCTGAGCCTTGTTTACACAGTCAGGTCAGGGAGGGACTTTATTCACTCTGAGATGCTTCATCATACCTGAGATATTTTGCTAGGAGGTCACAATCCACAGCAGTCCTTCTGTCTGTCACACTCACTGTATTTAAGCAGCATTAACAGCCTCAGCCCTCTTGAATGGAATATGAATTATTAGCAGTTCTTTCCAAAGGGCTGAATCTCCGTGGACCCTTCTTGGGAAGAGATTTTTCTTTCTCCATTTGCACCCACAGCAGACTAGGGAACTCCTCCCAAATCCCTGTGTAATGGATAACACAAAAGCTTCTTAATAATATTTGATTGTATCGTGCAGGGACCACGCAAGCTGTGTGTTAAGGAGATGAACAGCAGCATGGCAAAAAAGCAGGACTGGCTCACAAAGAACAAAAGAAAAGCCTTTTATGCAGCAGTGGCAGCTGACAGCTTCAGAGATGGAGTCAAAAGTCTACTTCAAGTAAGCTTTTTGTTTACAGAATGCAGAGAAGAGTGTTACATCAAAGCAGCCTTTTGTGTAAAGCATTCCTGTTTGCTTGTCAAGAAGTCCTATGTATATAGGGATAATGTTAGAAACAGAAAGGGCATTGTGGGGGGACATGTATATTTTATTACAGGGTTTTTCATAAAGGAGGCACAACTGAGTCTCTCCTAAATGAACAAGACACTACTATAAAAAAAGAGAGGCATCTACAGGGCAATATATGAAAGTCTACACAGCCAACTCTTGATACACTTCAGTTCAATTGTTCAGCATTGTGAAGAACAGTAAATACCTGAGAATATTTTTGCATCAGTTGAAAACTGATAATGTGCAATATATATTTTCAGCAGAGAGGCTATCCAAATAAAAGAGTCTGCAATATTTTTCCATTACTCTAAAATGCAGCAGGTATTTCCAACAGCACATTGGAAATGGCCTTAATGAAGGCACAGAGGCACTGTTTGCATTTCCCCCATCTCTCTCTCTCTCTCACACATATATGAATATTTAAATATACAGGTACTGAGGCAAAACGTAGAGAAAATTCCCATCCTTTCCACACAACACATTGCTGAAAAGACATCAATGAGATCTGAGACAGTAGGGAAGCAACTAAAACACTCTGGGTAACAGTCCCCCACTGGCAGCCTACCAGGGCTCTTTGCACACTTGCTGAATGGAGCAAGATGAAATATCATTAATAAAGATCCCTTTGTTCTATCAAAGCCTCACAGGGACACCTCCTCTTGGGTTTATACACTGCCTCAATGGGAGAGCCTTCTCATGTCTTGGAGAACTGTTACAGTCTGATCATCTCTCTATTTTTACTTAAACACCATTGCCAAAGTCAACAACTGGACCACAAATAATTCCCTAGCAGCAAACAGAAGGATAACTGTATCATCAGGATTGTAACCTAAGGACATCTGCATTGCTTTGCCAGCCAACTGTTCATTTCAATGTAAATTGTGCAGATACATCAGTGCTACTAAAAAAAAAAAAAACCCATCAAGGTTCCAATAGTTTTTACCTATTTACTTTTTTTTAGTAGTAAAATTGGCAGGTGTAACAACCTGACAAGCTGGTGCATTTGTGGGTCTCCCCCCAAAGGTTCCCAATACCTAAAATATTTAGATGTCTATAAACATTAGGTTAGCTGGATCTAGATGTGACAACCCTTAGCATCCAGTCCCAGTTTTGAATGCTCATCTAATATCTTGGCAAACCATTTGTTCTTCCTGTAATTTTATCTATAAAGCATGTTCAGCTGATTTGGGATCATCTTTTGGAAAGAATATGACGAAGTACAGCAACTGTTTCTAAGTTGAAGGCAAAAAAAAAATATTTCAAAGAGGATATCCCTTCTCTGAGGTGTTTTAAGAGACTTCAGACCCAGCTTATCTACTGAGTATTCCAAATCTGATAAAAGCTTGATGCTATGATGTTAGAATGAGCATACAAACAGTGCTTGAACTCTCTCTTGATTCCAAGTTACTGAACCATTTTAATGAGAGCATGTCAGAATAAATGCAAATGAATGCTAATTTAGGAAAACTACATTTCTGTCATCTAAAATCATTTATAGTTGGAATGATTTAGAGCTAATCTTTCCACTTTCTGCATGGGCATGAGCATGAAGGACATTCATGAAATGCAATCAGGTTGTAAGTGTCTCCAGAACATTACTCCAGTGATCTTTGCCATTACTTTTCATTTACAGTAGAAGTGTGTGTACCTGCTCAAGCAGTGTTTTCATATTCTTAGGCCTCAGGCTTGGGTAGAATGAAACCAAATACCTTGGTGATTGGATTTAAGAAGGACTGGAGAAATGCCACTGCCACACAAGTTGAAAACTACGTGGGCATCATACAGTAAGTCACAGCTCAGCATCTCCTTTTTTCACTTCTCTTAGATTCATACAGCATTTGCATACAGAACTTGACATGGAGAAACCATGTAAGAAAATACTTACCAATCTAGGTTCACACATGCTGGCTCTGTAACAGAAGCTGCTGCCCACTGAAACAGCTCCTTGGCTTCACACACCTAGCAAGATGTGTTTAGCAAACATCTGGTGCTGTCAGAGGCAATGTGGCTTGACAATGTACATGAAGAAGCTGCACTGCTCTCAGCAGTGCTTTTGCAGAACTGTATTTTTAGCAGGCAGGAGCTCAGAGGAAAACAACCCTAATGTATATACTTAGGGAATAAGAGAACACCATGGAATTCTTCTTTTAAGCCTGGGAGACAAAGGCAAAGCCTTGCTTCAAATCTCCTGTGTGCCTAAGGCTCAGCAGCTCTGTGGGTTGAGATTTAGCTGGGAAACAGTCATTTAGAAACAGGCTTCCCATAGATTCTGGCTCAAAATTCACCTGTAAAGCTGAAGCCAGTTAAAGCACAACATAACCCACCCTAGATGTGTTATTTCCTCAGAGAGGGGAGAAACAAAACAAAACAAAACTCAGTGGCTACCTAGGTCCTAAAAAGTGTTGTCAGAAAGACCCATTTCAGACACAGCCTGTGCTCTCATGCCCAGGGATGCTCCATTACTAAATGAGGGAAGAAAGCTTGTAGTGTTTTACTGGGACAATTCCTTCTGTAGTGTCAGCTGGGACAGCCTGGCACATGGCAGCAACACCTCCCTGTGAGTACCAACAGCTCCACTGGGCTGCTCAGAGTAGCTTTCCTCATTGGCATGCATGATGCAAAAAGATAATTTCTCTTTTTTTTTTCTTTCTTTCTTTTCAGTGATGCCTTTGATTTTGAGCTTGGCATGATTATTGTCAGAATTAGTCAAGGATTTGATATATCTCAGGTCCTCCAGGTTCAAGGTATGTGGTGACTCAACAGCTGAACATCTAATGCTGGTTACATGCTCAGCATGAGAAAGAACCTTAGAATCACCACCTGGCTTCTAGAATAGTTCCTACATCCATAATTTCTACAGTTCCTCATTGTTTCTGCTGTTTCAATCCTGCTGAAGCACTGGCAGTGACAGAAGGAGGCCAAGCCTCACACATTAAGGGTCTCTGCACTCCAGATTATTCAACTCCCAGAGCATTTCCAGCACATGCTCAGACCAAAGCAGCAAAATCATGCTGTGTCCCAGCAACCAGCCCTTCTGGGGCACGTTTCCCTCTGCTCCAGAGGCACATCTTCCTCCCTCTGCCTCCCCCAGCTCTCTGGGACTGGCAGGAATCAGAAAGCTGCACTTGGGGTACCACTTCTGTGGAATGCTGGGGGCCCAGAAAATTCCCACCCATGCAAAAATCTGTAATTCACAAGAAGGATCAAGGTTTTTCCCATGTGTTTGTTCATTCTTCCTTGGGTTAGCAGTATGCATCTCAAGGGGAAAGGGAAAACTTCCCACCATGCCACACCAGTGAAGGGAGACACAACATCTGAGTGGAAAACAGAGAGGAAAAGAGGGTGACAGAGTGTGCAGGCAGCAGGGCCTAAAGAGTTTCCAAGAGCCACACACAATAGTGGCCTTCCTTCTCCTTCTCCTTCTCCTTCTCCTTCCCCTTTTTTCCTTCCTTCCCCTTTTTTCCTTCCTTCCCCTTTTTTCCTTCCTTCCCCTTTTTTTTCCTTCCTTCCCCTTTTTTCCTTCCTTCCCCTTTTTTCCTTCCTTCCCCTTTTTTCCTTCCTTCCCCTTTTTTCCTTCCTTCCCCTTTTTTCCTTCCTTCCCCTTTTTTCCTTCCTTCCCCTTTTTTCCTTCCTTCCCCTTCTCCTTCTCCTTCTCCTTTTTTTCCTTCTTTAGGACACAGAGATTTTACAGGTTCCTCAGGCACCCTGGGGAAAGAAGAGTCCCATAGGAAAAATTCTCAAGGTTTTCAGTATCATCTTCATAGTTCTCATAAACGTGCCCACCTGAGCAGACAGATCCAGCCTAGACCCGGCCATCCTCAGGTAGATGTGAACCAGATAAACTGTATTGCAGGGAGCACAGGCGCTCCCTGCTGAACGCTGAGCCTTTGCTGCCGCCTGCTGTAGAGACACCTCCAGCTGCTCCCGAGCTGCCCAGGCACACAGCCCACGCTCACGATACCGGGGACAGCACCCTGCAAGGGCATCAGTACCTCCAGCTAATGAAAAACGCACTTAACCCCCAATTAGAGAGGCCAGATTCTAGGCAATCCTCAAAAGCAAAAAGAGCTGAGAATGAAAAGGCAGCAGAGATTCCTCTAAGAAACAAAGGCAGATGACTCTTCAGCCAGCAGCTTTGTGCAGAGCTACAGGGCAAAACTATGGGGACTGGCAAAAAAAATCCTAATTAATTGTGCTTTTCCCCCCCTGTGCTGAGACACTGAGCAGAGCCAGGCAGATCTCCCAGGTCAGTCAGACTGACTGCTCACAGACAGTCATTACAACACCAGTGAAATTACAGCAAATAGCCTGGGTTTTGTTTTGAAGCAGATACAAAGTCTTTGTAGTGGGGAAAAAATACTGTATTCTGTTATACTTGCTACAGCTTTCTGTATAAGAAAGTAGCTGAAATGGTAGCTTTGAGTGACCATGAAATTAGAGACTATCAGGGCTAATAATCAGAAGCACATCCCTTTCATA
Source organism: Ceyx cyanopectus (assembly GCA_013401355.1). Lineage (NCBI taxonomy): Eukaryota > Metazoa > Chordata > Aves > Coraciiformes > Alcedinidae > Ceyx > Ceyx cyanopectus. Next base: position 45,231 of record VYZU01029697.1, on the reverse strand, counting down.
GATTCTGAAGCAAAAGAAATTATTCCTTTCTCTTGGCCAACAGAGCTAATAATGGTCAGGGGGATTGTTTCCTTTTTTGTGTGTTTTGTTTTTGTGGTTTCTATTGTTTTGTTTTTTTTTAACACAATGCCTTAAATGAATATCCCCCACTCTTAGTTTGTGTATTACTCAGAGGTTTTCCTCATGAAAAAACATTTTTCTGTAGGCAAATGCCTGGCTCATATTAATTATTGTATCATATAATATGTTCCACAATAGCACGTGGTACCTTTTTCTCAGCACAAATCCAATATTGTTCTTTGAAATTACTGAATTTACAGAGCTGGTCAGCAAAGCCTGACATCTTTTCAGTGAATGCTGACAAAATTAAAACATTAAAAATTAATTTCAGCATAGAAACTGCTCCTGCATTCAGGATCCTCACAGATTTCTGAGAATCTCAAAGTCCAAAGCCATGTGACCTTGTTAGAATAGGGACTCAAGGGCTAGAACTTTTAAGTTTAAAGCTTTTTAACTTTAGGAAAACAGTTTCCCTAACATGCTTTCAAATTCTTGGGGAAAGAAACCAACCAAATGCACCAACATAGCTCAATAAATACCAGCTCATGTAAAATAAAATTCAGATATACTGAATTTACCCTGGAAATGTGAGAGCAGCTGCACACACCACCACTTTAGGTGTAGGCACCCTGAGTTAGGGCTTCCAGAGATGAATTCAGCTAACTCCTCCCTATTAAGTTGCAAGGAAAAAAAAAAGGTTGAGTTTTTCCTCCCCAAAGCTTTGCATTGTTTGCAAAGCACCACAACAGCAGTTACATCACCACCACTATTTCAGGAAGTGATTTAATTTCAAATCAAAAGTGATGTGCTACCAGTTCCCTTAATTTTCCCAATATACAGAGGAATTGGAGAAGCTGGAGCAGGAGAGACTGGCACTGGAAGCTACCATTAAAGAAAATGATTTTGAAGAAGGAAAAAGTGGCATCTGTGGATTCTTCAGAAAAGCCAGCACACTCAATATCTCCAGACATGAAACAAAAAGGGGTAAGTTTCAAAATGACAGCTTCTCCTCCATCCCATTTTCACCAGTGTGCAAACTGGACTTTGACCCAAGGCTAAAACTCCTGAGGCACACAGAAAGCCCTGGCACAGGACCCTCCCTGTGCAAACCTGCCTTGGTGGCCATGAAATGCAGACCAGAGTGAGCATCCTCTGCAGGGAGCACAACTTGCACAATAGAAGTCATTTTTTCTCCCTCAATTGCTACATGAGCTGCTCAGCTCAGTTTATATTGATCCACAATAGCACAAGGTTATTAAAGTTTGAGGAATACAGAACAAGTTGGGGTTTGTTGTTTGTTTTTTTTTCTTAAATAGGGTGTTTCATTTTTAAATAGAGACCTTTTTTTTTTCCCTCTGACTTAAAGAAAACAGGAACATATGCACAATATTCAGGGAACAAGCAATCTCACTTTACTCATAAGTGCACACAAACACAAACCCAGTAGACAGCTGAAAACAAACAGGTAAAAACACAACTACTGCTCTATATTCTAAGCATAATTTCATAAGAATACAAGTGAAGATGGCCAAAGTGCTGAAAGTACACACACAGCATGCTGTCAAGTAACATATACATCTATAGGGGATGAAAGAAAAAATTAGATGTCATTAATTTTCACAGTAAATCAAAACTAGAGAGAATTCAAGGTCTCATTTCACAAGTGCTAAGCTGTAATGCAGTGACCCACCCCAAGCCATGCCACTGTGCAAATGCTTCCAGAGTTTTCACCTGCAGAGACTATTCCTTCTGGTGGTGCATGGAACTCTCCCAGGTATCCAGAAGATCTACAGACTGAGAACAGCAAATGTCATCATTCTTTCCTTGGCAGACCTGGGTTTATTTTGCAGGCTTCAGTTGACTATATTCTCACAATAAATACCCCAGGAATGTGCAGCCCTGTTTCAACTCTCCTTTTCAATTAGGCTCAATGACATCAAGGAAATACATATTAGATACTTTGGCTCCTCAGATGAAATAGATGATGTTAATAAATATCCCTGCCTCTCTCTTTTGCTTATACATTCATCCTCCCCAGAGCTGTTGCATCTTCCAGCACAGATGCTAGGACTGTAGAGGGAAGCCAATAACTGCTTTAGAACCATGCTGCCCATGCTCTAGAAACACAGGGAAACCAAACAAAGCATTTTCAGAACCTAGCAGATCAGAGTAAAAGCTCTAAAGAAGCCTGTCTGCTCCATTTAAATTATTGCTCTGACACCATCTCTTTGAAATCACTGAAAGAGAAGCAGCAATAAAACCACAGGCTTCAAAAGATTGAATGAGAGAAGATCCTTTCAGTGCATAGTCAAGATTGTACCTTTTAAGGCCAGCCAAGCAAAGAGTGAGAATCAAAGTTAGTTTCAATTAACAGTGACCCTCTCAGGCCCAGGGAAGCTTTCTGCCTCCCAGTCCTTGCTTCACTTCTGCTCTCCCTGCAGCTCTGTCCATCATTGCTCTGCATTTCAGGCAGCTCTGGATTTTACATCACACAGCTGAGCTTGTGAGAGATGCAAAGTGATGCCATTTACTTCTAAAACCTACCAGATATTTCCCAAGTGCTTTTTAAGGCTCCAAGGAATTTTAGTTAAAAGATACATAAAGCAAAGAAATCAGGTTTCCCTTCTCAAGATGTCCCTATCTAGTGATGAAGCTTTGCTTTCTGTTCACATTGGTAGATTAAAAGTCCACAGCACCCACACTGTAAATATTTTTATATTTAAAGTATAGAAATGATGTCATAAAGTTCATTTTCCTGAAGCTTTCCTCTTGACTGGTTAAAGCTTCTTTTGCCTACTTGTCAGAAATCACTCCATGTTTTTTCTCCCCCCTTACAGAGAGCACCATCAACACAATGCAGTCAATGCACGTGGGGGAATTCAACCAGAAGCTGCTAGAAGCCAGCACTCAGTTCAAAAAGAAGCAAGGAAAAGGGACCATTGACATTTGGTGGCTGTTTGATGATGGAGGTAAGGCTTTTGAGTAAAAACCACAGGGAAAGAGATTTCTGTGTTGCCAAATATAAAGACAGGCTTGGGAAGTGGCACTTCCCCCCAAAAAATTGGGTTTTGGGTTTTTTTTTTAAGATGACATAGTCAATTTTATGCCTGGCTTAAATGTTTTCATTTATGTCCCACACTGCTGAAATGAAAGATTTTCTTACCACACAACCCACTAATGTGACCTTCCTGCAATTTTCTGTATTCTTCCAGGTCTAACAATCCTAATTCCTTACATTCTAACTATCAGGAAGAAGTGGAAAAACTGCAAATTAAGGATCTTCACTGGAGGAAAAGTCAATAGGATTGAAGAAGAAAAACTAGTGTAACTATAACTATATTTTCTTGGTGTTTGAGTTGATGCTGAACATAATGCATGTCCAGCAGGAAGCTGGGTTGTACTGTGGACATGGAAAGCAGACCAAGTACTGGATAGAAAGGAGTTGAGTTTATGGCACAACCCCCAAAGCTCAGTGTAAATGGTGATTACCAAAGGAAATTCACATCCAGCAATGTTTCCCATTAATATCTCATATTTCCTTCTCTAAGGAGAGCAGTCAGCACTCTGTAATGAGAAGAGAATTAGTTTTATGGGATTTAGAGGAGATTGTCCAGTTAACAGTAAGTGAAATTGCACATAAAGCTTCTCATATGCAAATACCATAGTCAGCTAGCTCACATCAATGGGATTAACTGGGGCAAAATGCAAAGAAGTTAAAGAGCAAGCTAATGAACTTTAGGACCAAGTGGATTTGACTTCACTTTCAGAGAGCCTGGATTTCAGAATGATCATTTGCCTTCAAGCAAATGAAAGGTGCTAATCTAAACTTCATCCTCACTGTATATAGGAGCTCTCCTTCCAAATCACTTTAGACACCACAATGACATAGTTTGCCTCAAAAAAACCCCAAACTATGCATATGCATTCCTACCTACAGCTTTCCTCAACAACACACCCCACCCAGCACACACAAGAGGCAAATCCAGAGGTGAGGATTCATTGTCAGGGTTCCATTCCTTAGGTAGACCTAACTCAACACCCAAGTACACTTTGATCTACTGCATTTCCAACTCAGAAGTTCAATTCAGCTGGACTTTTGCTAACATGTAATTCCCCAAATATGAAAGCCTTGCTACTGCTACACAATTGAGACTTTGCTCTTTTTGGTGCTCAAAAGCAAGGGTTGCTCCAAGGGACATCAGGAGTTATATAAGCTGGATGTTGTTCTTAAATAAAAAACAACAAGTAAATTCTCAGCTCATAAGCAAATATGTATTGCTACCATGGTTTGCTCCCAGGGACTTTCTGACCTTTTCAATCCCAAAGCTTACATACAGGGGGAAAAAAAAAAAGGAAAAAAAAAAAAACCAAATAAAAAGAAAAAAAGGAAAATTGGAAAAAGGGGTGGGAATAAAATTCCCAGCCATGCTTCAAGCAAAGGCAAACTAAGCTAACAAAATCTCTCTAACCTCAGCACAGGCACACACAAAGCTATCAACTATTCCCCCTGCCTACTGGGGCAGAAAAACAAAGTCTTTTCTTTTATGAAAATACATAATGACTACATGTGAGTAGATCAATAGAAATTCATAACTGAAAAAGATTCTGTAAGTACAGCACATCAATCTTCCAGAGCCTGTTTTCACCAACCCCCAGTGCTGTATGTGCTCCATGCTTAGAATTCTGATAATTACAGAATAACAGAAGTCTTCTCTAAGTACCAGAGAATTCTGTCCTACTCTATTTCCAATATTTTTACTTTATAATCCAAGCCTTTGCAAATACTTAAAGTACCATATTTTTCCCCAGATAGAAACACTCTTCCCTCTGCTATTCATTTTTGTGATTTTCATTGATCATCAGTTAAATGAATTATTCCACAGCAATCACAGCAACCCAGGTCTGTAATTGGGAACTGGTACACTAAAGCATTTAATGTAATTTGTCATATAGTTACAGATAACAAGACAACTGCATTTGATATCTTAACTCATTTAGGAGTGCTCTTTGATGCAAGACACTCAGAAATATAATGACAAAATGTTCTCTCTTTTTGTTTTCAGGATGGCTTCACTTCTAAGCAAATTCAGAATAAAATTTGCTGATATTAATATCATTTGTGATATCAATATAAAGCCCAACAAAGAGAGGTAAGAAACATTACCAACATTCATTATTTAGCAGCCAGCTTTTGTCAGGAGCTTATTTCTTTCATGTTGAGCATTAAAAAAACAAAAACATACCACTGTCACTTTATAGCAATCATTTTCTAAGTAGCTGCTGCAGGAAAAAGAAAAGAACCTTTTAACAATCACAAATCTAAGGCAGCCTTTTTCCTTCTGTTGTAATGATGCCACTTAATTTTAATAAAGATTAATTAACACCATACTTATGAGCCACTAAATTTGCCTCACTAACACTAAATAATTTTCTGATGGCTTTTCACATTTATCATAGGAATCAGTCAGTCACAGGTCTCTTGTGAACTCATCAATTGTCAACTCAGTCTTCTAGTTTTTACTATGAAATGATAAACTTACCATTTTCCTGCCCAAACATGAGCATACTACTTCTTTGCCATGATGACTTTATCATACTCCCCTATCACTCAAATATAATGAAGATTCAGTGTGTGCAAAAATTAAGTTATCTACAGTGTTAATGTCCTTAGGCAGAGGTTAGGAAGTTGGTAAAAGAGGGCTCAGGAAGCTCCACCTCCAACTGTATCAGTGACAAATATATATATATATTAAATAATATGTATAATATATAATACATATATTTAAATAATATGTATATAAATATATATACATTAAAATAATATGTTTTAGAAAGCAAGGATTGAAGATCTCTGTATAGACATCACCTATTTCTTCTGCTTTACCTAGAGAAAAGGATGTATCAGGGCACTCAGGGAGCAACTGAATCCTAACTCNTGGTACACTAAAGCATTTAATGTAATTTGTCATATAGTTACAGATAACAAGACAACTGCATTTGATATCTTAACTCATTTAGGAGTGCTCTTTGATGCAAGACACTCAGAAATATAATGACAAAATGTTCTCTCTTTTTGTTTTCAGGATGGCTTCACTTCTAAGCAAATTCAGAATAAAATTTGCTGATATTAATATCATTTGTGATATCAATATAAAGCCCAACAAAGAGAGGTAAGAAACATTACCAACATTCATTATTTAGCAGCCAGCTTTTGTCAGGAGCTTATTTCTTTCATGTTGAGCATTAAAAAAACAAAAACATACCACTGTCACTTTATAGCAATCATTTTCTAAGTAGCTGCTGCAGGAAAAAGAAAAGAACCTTTTAACAATCACAAATCTAAGGCAGCCTTTTTCCTTCTGTTGTAATGATGCCACTTAATTTTAATAAAGATTAATTAACACCATACTTATGAGCCACTAAATTTGCCTCACTAACACTAAATAATTTTCTGATGGCTTTTCACATTTATCATAGGAATCAGTCAGTCACAGGTCTCTTGTGAACTCATCAATTGTCAACTCAGTCTTCTAGTTTTTACTATGAAATGATAAACTTACCATTTTCCTGCCCAAACATGAGCATACTACTTCTTTGCCATGATGACTTTATCATACTCCCCTATCACTCAAATATAATGAAGATTCAGTGTGTGCAAAAATTAAGTTATCTACAGTGTTAATGTCCTTAGGCAGAGGTTAGGAAGTTGGTAAAAGAGGGCTCAGGAAGCTCCACCTCCAACTGTATCAGTGACAAATATATATATATATTAAATAATATGTATAATATATAATACATATATTTAAATAATATGTATATAAATATATATACATTAAAATAATATGTTTTAGAAAGCAAGGATTGAAGATCTCTGTATAGACATCACCTATTTCTTCTGCTTTACCTAGAGAAAAGGATGTATCAGGGCACTCAGGGAGCAACTGAATCCTAACTCAATTCACTACATTGGTTTTTTTTTTACACACTTCCATTGTGGTCTTCAAGATGCTCTGAAAAGGTTCTCACTTCTTCCACCCCACTCCTTGCTCCTCAGTTACTGTGCCCATAGCTATTTCATACTCAGAGGGCTCCTCTTCTCCACTCTTTTTCTGAGTTCAAGTGCAATCTGGATTAGTCTCTTAACCCTCCCACAGCCCCTTTCCACACACACAGAAAACTGTGAAAAACCAGTATCAGACACAAGTGTTTCTGCAGTGCATTGGAGATTTTGATTTAGGAAATGCAATAAAAGAATAGAAAGATTTTATCAGTACATACCTAAAGTCACTTATTGGTGCCCTCCTGATCTCTCAGTTAATATCTTTAATTTTAGAAGAATTGTGCTGAATACTCCTCTTTTTTTGTTTTGGGTTTGTTTTGGTTTTTTTTTTTTTCAGTACTATGCAGTGATTTCACATAAATAAAAGCTCTCAAAAAGAATTTCTATCTGGCATTAACATAAACCCCCCCACATTTGCTGCATCCACTCCATCTGAACAGCACAAGTGAATATTGTGCCAGAGACTTGTCAGACCACTGCAGCTCTTTCCCAGCTGGCACCCCCTTTATTTCACTAATAATGAGAGGATTATCACTGGTTTACATCCTAAATCAGACACCAAGGATGCTGACACACTCTCTAGCAACCTGAAATGAAACATGGCACAGCCTTTAACCTACCTCTTGACTTCTTGGCCACACAACAAAGTCCAGCCTCCTGTTAGACTCCACAGTGAGGCCTGGCAGCATGCACTGTTCACAGAAACACATCCACATGAAGACAAGAGCAACTCCCTGAGGTGTCTGTAGGATGACAGAGACTTCTGCCAGTAAAGGGGCAAGCAGGGAAGTGCAGCAGGATAACCTTTTCCAGATGATGACAGTCGAAAGCTTCAAGAAAAAATGGAAATTTAGTCAGACAATCTGTGGAAATGGTGGGAAGTGAACACAAATCTGAGCCCCCATGCAGGAAAAAAACCTTCAGTCCCTAGTTGTAATGAAATGGAGCAGCCAGTGATGTCAAACTGTATCAGTCAGAGGATTATTCCACCTAATGCTAAAACAAGAGCTCAGGATTTATGAGGAGCCCCATATTCACTGCTGACATTAGTAACCAAAACACTGCTCTTTGCAGTTACTGCACAATCCCTTTCAGCATTTTTCTCACAGCCAGGAAAACGCAGAACATTCTCTGCAAATGCAGTGTTTAATTACCCTCAAATAACCTCTTAATTATCCCCCAAGCCACCCAACCATATTGGAAAGGCACAGCTCTGACTTGGGGCACAGTGCAGAGAAGCACGGGCCAGGATTTGGGCTGTTTGTCAGCTGCAGTTACAGCCAGTGGGGGCTGTGAAGTCAGTTAGAGCTCCCACCCTGCAGCAAGGCCTCCTCTGTCATTTCTTTTTCAGCTGGAAGTTCTTTGAGGAGATGATTGAACCCTACAGGCTCCACGAGAGCTGCAAGGATAGCAGCACTGCTGAGAAACTAAAGAGGGAGGCTCCGTGGAAAATCACAGATGCAGAGCTGGAAGCATTCAAAGAGAAGGTAAAGCCTTGCCTGCCCTTCCCTCACACTCCAGAGGTTTCAAGTAAAAGTAAGAAAATGTGGACTAGCAGCTCTGGAATTAGAGACATGACACATCCAAACCTGTGTCTGATAGTCACCCACTGGACTGCCCTGGTAAGGGGCATGGCTGCATTATTCAGCAACACCTTGGCATCTTTACAGTGTTTGCCAGGCTGATGGGAAGCTCTGCCCACATCAGAGCCAGCCAGATGAAAAGCATCTCTGACCTAGAAGCCACACAGTGCTGTGCTGAGCCCAAGCTAACAAGATCTGCTGAGAGGTTTATTAAATGGCTGCACTGTTTTAGAAGCTGAGCCTCTTAAAGAGCACAGTTGCAAACATTCCCCACTCTAGGAAATTCAGAAGTGAATCCAGACCCAACAACTGGCTCTAGGAATTTTTCCAAAGGCAAGATTTACCATGGATTCCTCCCTCAGTGGCAGAGTGAAGGCTAAACCTGCCTGCAACACAGGAGCTCTCAGTGCAGGGGCACACTAACTGAGGCTGGCTGATCCACTGGGTGCATCAGAGCCTGGGCTCCTCTTGAATTCTGTTGGCACAAACCCTCCCAGGAATGCACTGCCAGGCTTCTCCAGGCCAGGGCTGAAAGGATACTGCAGATTCTCCCACCCTTAAGAGACAAGCTGCCCTGGGCTCACAGAGAATTAATGGAGCAGTTTTATTTATGGTTCCTTCTGGATTAACCTGAGTGCACTGAGTGTTTAGTTATTTCCACTTGATGTGCTGGTAACTTCCTCAGCAGAGCAAGGCTTGTGAGTCTGAGCTCAGAGGTGCTAAAGGTCACAGGCTGACATATTACCATAAGCTGCAATCACTGGTGATTCCAGATAACACACCATAGCACTGGGAAGCAGACTGGCTGCTCACTCTATTACCCTTTTCATAGCTTGATAGCCAGCACAAAGTTATGGTAGTCAGCTGCAGGCAGAAAACTTCTGAACTAATCTCAGCACAAATCAGCCAAACTTGGGAGCCAGAACAGCTCAGAACAGAAAAACAACTGCAGTATAATCCCAGATAGACCCACTTGTGCACAGAACCAGGGAGGACTCAGCAGGAAACAAATCCATGGTTGAACTTGGTCACTAAGGAAGCAGGAAAAAAACCCCTCACAGGTTGAAAGCAGTCAGCAATATGAAAACATCCAATTTCTCTGTAAAATAAAAACAGCAACAAAAAAAAGTTTAGCTGACACACCTGGAAAGACATGCTCCTTATCTTCTGAAGTAAGGCAGTTCTGGGAATTTTACAGAGGACATTAGAACACATTTAAAATTCAAGCAAGAAAAATCTGGCAGCACAGATAAAGGGAGATGTTACAGGATGACTCTCATGAGATAGCAACTGGCTAAATTATGAGGATTCCTACCTCTATAACATGCATAAAAGAACAGTGAAATTTCTGTAGAGAAGGAAAATTTAAGGTCTGAATGGAGGAAAAAAAAACCCAACACATTTTTTTACCTTCTCTGGGGAAAGAGAGAATAATTTCTAAGACCAGTGCAGATACATCATGCCCCATGGTGAAATCTCCCTGTGCCCAAACCTGCCCTGGTCTCTTGATCTCTATGACTTGTGTTAAATTAGAAAAACCTTGAGGGCCTGAGCCAAATCACAGTGTAATCATGGCTGAGTCTCAAAACCACAGCCATTTACACCACGTGTAGAAGTCCACACAGATACACAACACATAAAGTCTCACACAAAAGGCCAGGAGTCTAGAGTAAGAGGTGAATCTCTGGCAAAGTGCTCATTTACACACTGACCTTCAGTCCTAGGGCACAAAACAGAGTAATTCAGATATGAAATGCCATCAAACAACAGCACAGAGGAGGCTCTGCACAGTTCCTATCCTCCACAGCCAAAGCAATGCTGCAAAGCATGTGAGACAGCTCTGACACCATGTCAGTGCCACAACAATCACAGAAATTAGGGGCTGGAAGGGACCTAGAAGATCATCTAGTCCAACCCCCCTGCCTGAGCAGGATCACCTAGACCAAGTCACCCAGGAACAGATCCAGGTGGGTCTTAAGTGTCTCCAGAGATGGAGACTCCATAACCCCCCTGGGCAGCCTGTTCCAGAGCTCTGGCACCCTCACTGGGAAAAAGTTCCTTCTTGTGTTGATCCTAAACCTCTTGTGCTCCAACTTGCACCCATTGCCTCTTGTCCTGTCATTGGATGACATTGAGAAAAGTCTGGCTCCATCCTCTCTACACTCACCCTTAACATATTTATAAACATTAATGAGCTCCCCCCTCAGTCTCCTCTTCTCCAGGCTAAAGAGCCCCAGCTCTCTATCCCAGCCCCAGGAACTCCCACACAACCAACTGGCCCCACAGAGCTGCACTAGCCTCCTACCTTGCTGTCTCCACCTCTCAACTTTCAGTGCTGCCAAAGCAAGGGCAGAGAAAGCCCCCGAGCAGTGGGTGGTGTGGCAGCCCATCAGGCACCACAACTGCCCATCACGACCTTAACCCTTAACTGTCTTTCCTCTTTCGACCAGAGTTACCGCCAGGTGCGTCTGAACGAGCTGCTGCAAGAGCACTCCAGGGCAGCCAACCTCATCGTGCTGTGAGTTGCAAGGTTTTGGTTCTAATTCTGGTTCTGATTTTAAGAGAATCATCTCATGTGTAAAGGGTTTCTGGACTAAAGCAACAGAAACACTTGTGTTAATTCACCCAGGGCAAAAATAGTCTTTGAAGTGCCTTTTGAAGGACTTGCATCTGCACTGCTGGTGCTGGGACTACACTGAATATTCATGCTTCCTAGGAGGGAAAAAAAAAACAACCAGCTATTTTCAGAATCCATTTTTAGTTATTTTTTTTAAATCACAGAATGATTGAGGCTGGAATAGCCCTCCAAGATCATTCAGCCTAAGCCCAGCACCAGGACACCCAGCTGGACCATGGCACTAAGTGCCACAGCCAATCTTGCCTTAAACACCTCCGGGGATGGTGACTCCACCACCCCCTGGGCAGCCCATCCCAGTGTCTAATCACCCTTTCCATAAGGAATTGCTTCCTAATGTCCAACCTAAACCCCCCCTGGTGCAGTCCTCTGGTCCTGTCACTGGCTGGCTGGGAGAAGAGCCCAGTCCCCAGCTGCCTGCAGCCTCCTGTCAGGGAGCTGTAGAGTGATGAGGTCTCCCTGAGTCTCCTCCAGGCTGAGCAGCCCCAGCTCCCTCAGCCTCTCCTCAGCAGACTTTCCCTCCAGTCCCTCGTTGTCTCCTCTGGACCCTCCAGCACCTCAATATCCTTCTGGAAGTGCAGGGCCCTGAACTGCCCCCAGTGCTCAGGATGAGGCCTCATATACATGCAACTTCAATAAATTAATTAGCCTTTGTGAACTACAGATAAACCTCTTTAGCCCTATTCAGTCCTCCTCTAAAAAACAGGCGCCCAGGTAATATTCACCATCAATTCACCCTTGATTTAAAACTCCTTAATTACAAGTCAGAAAGTAAGCTGAGGAGTTCCAAGCTGTACTGTGTTTTCATCCCTTTTGAAAACCATATTATATGATTGGGGTTTTAGGAGCCCAAAAATGCTTCTTTAGCAGTTCAAGGTTACACCCATGAGCAGTCCATGTCCAGTACAACCAGCTGCCTTATGGCACTACCCAGGGGAGTTTGGATGATTAAGGTCTAATAATTGCTTTGTAAGACTGAAACATTCAGGTTGAACACTCAGAGTCATATAGGAACAGCTGATGTTTTCTACTTCATGGAGATGCCTGTCAGCAGGGATATCCCTGTCTTCATAATGTTCTTTTTGTTGTTTTTCTCTCTCTCTGTCCAAGCAGGAGCCTGCCAGTGGCAAGGAAGGGTGTGGTGTCTGACTACCTCTACATGGCTTGGCTAGAAATCCTCTCCAAGAACCTTCCTCCAACCTTAATGATCAGGGGCAACCACAAAAATGTCCTGACTTTCTATTCTTAGAACAGCTTCAGTGCCTACAACACCCTTTGTGCCATTCAGCACCTACATTTTAATAGCAATCATTTATTAAAGATACTCTTTTAGATTCACATCTAGAAATTAACTCATTGACATTGAAATTAACTCATTTCTGACATCTGTCAGAAATCCCAAGCAGCACAGTGAAGTTCAACAGCAAAAAAAACCCAAACCAAACCCACCAAAAAAACCCCAAACTCATAAAGAAACCCCCAAACAAATCCACAAAAAAACCCCAAACACACTAAAAACAACACAACAAAACAACCATGTAAATGGTGCCTGCTGGTGTTAGACTCCAGTACAGGCAAAATAAAGAAAATCTATCTAAATATATATATATATATGTAGATTAATATATAGAGAGATATAGATATAATAAGAGACAGCAAATACTCTGAACACAAAGAAATTCTACTCATTTTATAAGGTACTGAAAATGCTTTTGCTATTTCTCCCAGAAAACCAAACTTAACCACTAGAATAATTAATTAAATCCATAAATAAACATGTTTTAAATGGCAGTCATAGCTGGTGACTGACAGACAGGAGGATTACAGTGAAATGCATCATTCTGGGAGAGAAAAAATCCCCTGTACAATACCCATCAGGCCAAAGTGATCTAATGAAAGTAGAACATGTTGATGCTGTTTAATTCTAATATTGCCAAATTAAGACCTATGCCTACAGCAGATCTTTTGTCTATATTGTTTTGCTAATCTATATTAATTGAAATGCTTCTAATTACAAGTTAGATATATAAAAAGATGTATTCTATATGACAAGACTTGGTAAAGAGTTTTCAAGCTCTGGCATGGGATGGAATATATGATTGCAACAATTACATGTGTAAAGTAAATTTCACAGGAAGAAAAGCAGCAAAATCCTAAATATTCTGACAATTTTTGCTATGAATGTTGGGGTGAATTCAATCTGACATTAGATATATGTTCAGTGATTTATTTATGTGATTAGAAACCATCAAAAACTCCATTAGCTGAGTGGAATGCCTTCTATTTTGATTTCTAGAAAATATCTTGTTTTCAGACTAAGTAACATTAATTGTACACTAACTTAAAATAAAGGAAATACACTAAGTTGTGCAGTTTTTCTAGTTTCCATTCTGCAGAAATATCCTATTTCTCTCACTGTTTTATCATTTCAGCTGTCAATAAAACCAGCCTGTCTTGTGGCTGGGGAAAGCTGCAGCCTATGTGTAAGCAGTACTTCAATTAAAGACCACAAAGGAACTGATTTAATTACTGCAGCTCCTTTGCAGACATCAACTCAACTCTGAGCCCCAGGAAAGCCAGAGCACTGTGGATGTTGCTAAATGTTTATTTTAAAGCAGGCCTCCATTTCCAGCTTTGCTTGAATTATCAGCATTTAACTAACACTCCATCTGCAGAAATACAGAGATTTTCTAGCTGTATTGCCAAGTTCAGCAGCCAGGGATCCAAGGCTTCTTTTCTCCACCTAGTAAAGCCAGGGTGTGCAATACTGACACTTCCTCCTCATCTTCTCACACATTTATAAGCAGGCTGGAGGATGCTTTGCAGCTGAACTGCATGACCCAGAGATAGAAGTTTCCTGATGTACCAGCAACCCCAACATCCCCTTCTGCACCTGCAAAGCAGATTCTGCTCCCCCCTCACTGGGACTCAGCATGACACAGGCACTTGCTGGATGCTGTGGGCTCCTAACACCCTTGTAGGATTGCAATGGACACTATTTATTCCATCTCACTTCAGACATCACGTGTGTATAACCTGGAGAAGAGAGGGGGAAAAAAAGAAAAGAGGGGAAAATGAAGAGAAGAAAAAAAAGAGGGGAAAATGAAGAGAAGAAAAAAAAGAGGGGAAAATGAAGAGAAGAAAAAAAAGAGGGGAAAATGAAGAGAAGAAAAAAAAGAGGGGAAAATGAAGAGAAGAAAAAAAAGAGGGGAAAATGAAGAGAAGAAAAAAAAGAGGGGAAAATGAAGAGAAAAAAAGGGAAAATGAAGAGAAAAAAGGGAAAATGAGGAGAAAAAAGGAACAATGAAGAGAAAAAAGGAACAATGAAGAGAAAAAAGGAACAATGAAGAGAAAAAAGGAACAATGAAGAGAAAAATAGGAAATATGAAGAAAAAATTAGGAAAAATGAAGAAAAAAAAAAGAAAAAAAAAAGAAAAGAAAAAAGCAAGCAGTTTTAGGGAGGCTCCACTTATATCTTCTAATTCTTTTTCTTAGAATCTCTGGAAGGACCCATGGGAAGTACACACCTTGCATTAAGACCTTCAGTTCTCTACAGGAGTGGAGATTTTTTCCTACATATTCCCAAGTACTGGAATTCTCAGTCCACACTGAGAAGATACAGGAGTGAACATCAACCCAAAGCAGTTTGGGGGACATATGCAGAAAGGAAACCCTTCCCTGGAACAGCCCTTGCACCACTGCAGTGATTAATTAGATATATCCATTGCAGTGATTAATTAGATATATCCACTGCAGTGATTAATTAGATATATCCACTCAACAACAGTATAACAAGCAGCACAAGCCAGTTAACTCCCTGCAAGTGTTATTCCCAACAATTCCCAAGGAAATTACACAGCATTTTCCAAGGAGTTTCCATGCCTTGTTCCTCACCATGCTTTGTGTGCATGGCCAATTTGTAGAGCACGTTAATGATGGACTGTCTTAAACTGCAATGTTGGTACTTTCTTAGTCCACCCACTTTTTAGCAGACACTCCCTCTTTGATCTAAATGATGCACAAAACAACTGCTGAATTTGAATCACCGTGGTACTGACTGAACTCTAATTACAACTTTGATATACCTAGAAAAATAAATATAGCTCAGAAGCTGTCTGCCACGTTCTGAACTGATCTCACACCCCCAGCTATGCAGGTTGATAGAATCTAGGGTGGATTTGATTTACCAAAAGCAAAGCCAGTGGAGATAAGGTGAGCAGACACATTACAGTGAGAAAATCCCCCTGCAATGAAACAAGAATGAAGAATATTTGGAGTCTTCTTCAAATAAGAATCCTACAGAGCTAAGCCTGTGCCTAAGGGCCTGTTAAAATGATCCACTATCTCTGCTCCCATCAGTGAATCCTGCCTTTCCCTCCCAGCTAGTGGAGCTGCAGCAGCTATCCCACAAGGCATTTCATCATCGTTCAGAGAAAATCTGTTCCTGAAATCTTTTTACCACCCCAGGCAAGTTTCCCACCTCGCTCAGCCTGGGGCAGAGTGTTTAGGAGCTGTGAGGGGTGTCCCCCCCCACCCCTCCACTGCAGTGTTCTTCCAACAAGCCTTGCTCTGGATTTTCAGCCCCCAACACGATTAGTTTGGGGGGTGGGGACCAACCCACTAGTGCATGTAGCCAAAAAGGCATCAACTGTGAGAATAAACAGCTGCAGATGCTGGAGCCACAACCCTCACCCCCAAAGGAGTTCTCCCCTGGAGCCACAACCCTCACCCCCAAAGGAGTTCTCCCCTGGAGACACAGCCCTCACCCCCAAAGGAGTTCTCCCCTGGAGACACAGCCCTCACCCCCAAAGGAGTTCTCCCCTGGAGACACAGCCCTCATCCCCAAAGGAGTTCTCCCCTGGAGACACAGCCCTCACCCCCAAAGGAGTTCTCCATCACCCTGATCACCAAGTACAAAGCTCCAGCCACTGCCCAGCAACTCTTCCCAGCCTCAAACCCTGCAATTAAACCCCAGAAGCCTTCCTGGCCAGGCCAAGTGTGACAGGGTGCCCTCCCTTCACAGAAAACCTGGACATTCCTCATCTTTTCCTTCTTTTTCTATGATTCCATGGGGTATTTTAAGATCTTGAAAACAAAAGCAGTTTCCACAACTGCTGAGTAGTTCACATGTGACAGAGCAACATGAATGAACACTGAAGTTAATAGATATGGGTAATAGGTAATAGTAGATATGGGGCAAACAGCTACAGAGTTTTAGCTGTTATCATTTTACTCTCCACACTTATCACCTCCTCCCTCTGCAGAGGTCCCTGACCTACCAGCAGACTGGGAGAACAGAATCTGGATACCCTTCAGACTCTGCAGGTTGAAGTTCACAGACCCATTCAGGTTGGAAAAGCCCCTTGGGATCCTCCAGTCCAACCATCACCCTGCTCTGCACAGCTCACCCCCTAAACCATGGCCCTCAAAGCCACATTCAGTGGTCTCCCCTAAGCTGCTGGCTCTGCTTGCCCATCTTTGCACTTCAACAAATACCTGAAGATGCCTCCAAGCTGCTGTATCCCCTGATACCCAACTGCACCTGCTGTCAGAAAGGCAACAAGCCCCCCATGGAGTGTGCAGTTGGTGGAGTGACTCAGCCCTCTAGTTCCAGGTGAGGAAAGTCAAGGGTTTCTAACTTAGTTCAGCACCCATCAGGTGGGATTTCCCAGCAGAGAGCAGCCCTACCCAGCAATCAAGAATGCAGCAATACTGACCTATAGAGCAAACAGCACAGTCCCAGGACCAAGGCAAACTCACCCAGACTTCACACAGGTTTGGTTTTTTGCTTTTCTTCCTTATAAGGATCTGGGGGGGGGGGGAAATTTCACTCAGCTGAGACCTTTCTCCTTGATCCCATGTTTGGATGAGTCCTCCTATCTACTACTCATGGACTTGCAGGCAGAGTTAGACCCCAGCCTGCCTCACTGAGCCAGGCAGAAAAAGGACTGACTTTAAGTGCAGGATAGAGCTGTAACCTCTATCAAGTGCTGCTTGTATGAATCACCATTTAAAATTACACATTCATTTGATAAAACTTGAATTCTTATAAACTTAAATTTGTGGATGACTTACATTAGAAGTCATAAAACATTCTGGGTAGCTTCTTCACACTGATCTATGCCAGATACTCATCCTCATTCAAACTGCACACTATTAAGACTGAATTGCTGAACAGCAATGAAACAAAGTTTACAAAAATATTTGTAAAAAATATTTTTTTACATTTACTTTTTTTTTTTAAATATTTTTTTACATTTACATTTTTACATATTTGAAAAAAATATTTTTTTCAAAGTATTTTTCACCATTGCACTGCCACGGGTAGCAATGGTTTCACTGCCACCTGGCTGCATCTACCACAGCAAGGAGACAGTCATACACATTTTAGTCTTTAAAAAAATCCCCACAAAGAACAGTTGATAACATTTAGACCAGCAAGCAGAACCCTCAACAGCTTATAGTTGTTTCCTACAGAGGAAAATCCACCCATCACAGTGCTCAAGGCCAAGTTTTGCAACCAGGAATCAGCAGGTACCCCTGTGAGCCAGAGGAATAAGGGGGATTTTCCCAAGTCTCCCATAGGCAGGATGGCAAAATCATAGAATCACAGAATGGTTAAGGCTGGAAGGGACCTCCAAAGGGCATCTAGTGCAGCCCCCTGCAGGGAGCAGGGACACCCTCAACTAGCCCAGGCTGCTCAGAGCCTTGGCCAACCTCACCTGGAATAACTCCAGGGATGGTGCAAAGAGGGCAGAGATTCTAAAAATCAAAGATGCTGAAATTATTATTCTGCTCTGAGACAGAACAGAATCACAGAATCACAGTGTCAGGGGTTGGAAGGGACCTAGAAGCAGGGGCACCCAGACCAAGTCACCCAGGAACAGATCCAGGGGGGGCTGGAATGTCTCCAGAGCAGGAGACTCCACAACCTCCCTGGGCAGCCCCTGCCAGGCTCTGCCA
Organism: Ceyx cyanopectus; assembly: GCA_013401355.1. NCBI lineage: Eukaryota > Metazoa > Chordata > Aves > Coraciiformes > Alcedinidae > Ceyx > Ceyx cyanopectus. Next base: position 26,930 of record VYZU01029697.1, on the reverse strand, counting down.
CCCTCCCTGGGAACAAGTTTGTCCTTGTGTTTCCCCTCAACCTCTTGTGCTCCAACTGACTCCCATGGCCTCTTGTCCTGTCCCTGGATGGCCCTGAGCAGAGTCTGGCTCCATCCTCCCTACACTGCCCTCAACATCTTGACAGACACTGCTGAGCTCCCCCTCAGTTTTCCCATCTCGACAAGGATGGGACGCGGTTGTTCCCCTTGCCTAACGCAAACGCTCCCGCACCGCTCGCCAGAGATGCGCAGAAGGCCGCGGGCCGGGAGAGCCGCTGCACGGGCACGGCCACGCCTGCTGAGCGGCTTAGGAACGGGGGGAGCGTGGGGACGTCCCCCGGAGGGACCCGTAACAAGCCGGGTAGCGGCTGCCGGGCTCCTCGGCAAGGCCCGGGCGGCTCGGCCCGAACTCCACCCCCGGCCGTGCGGTCGCCATCGCCTCCCCCGGCAACGCCGAGCGCTCCGCAGGGTCCGCCCGCCCCTCAGCGGCACCGCCAGCCTGCTCCCCGCCGAGCCGGGCTTAGCGCGGGGCTGCGCCGCGTCCCATGGCAGGTACGGCCCGGCTGGGGGGGGGGAAAAGGAGCCACCGCCTCCCCCGCGCTTGCGGAGCCCGTTCCCCCGGGCGGCGGCGGGGAGCGCGGGGAGGACCGGGGGCGGAGCGCTCCCCGCACATGACGGCGCCATGCGGCCCTGGCGGCGGCTGCTGAACCTCTGCGGGCGCAGTAAGGGGGTGACTGGGGCTGGGGGGGGAGCCCACAGAGCCCGGCAGCGCTGCAGCCCGCTCTGCCGCCCGCCCTGTGTCCCGGGGTCCGCCAGCCGCGGGCAGGAGGGGCTGCGGGGAGCCGAGTACCGCCCGGCGCTGCGAGGGGCCGCGCTGAGGGCCCGGGCAAGCCGCGGCGGTGAGGAGGAGCCGGGCGAGGCCACTCTGAGCCGAGAGGGGTGCGGAGAGCGGGCGGGAGGAGGCTGGCGGGGTTACCCCTGCGGTTCCGTCCTCAGTGGGCCCGGCCGCTTTGCGCGGGCTTTGCTCTCCCTCACGGCGCCAATCTCTCCTTCCCGGCCCTGCTCAGCGATGCCCTCTTCCGAGGCCATCCCGCAGCCGTCCCCCCTCAAGAGGCAGAAAGGCTCGGTGCCCGAGGAGGCCACCGCTCGGCTCCGCTTCACGAAGCTGTCTGAGAACGCCTTCGCTCCCTCCCGCGGCTCTGCTCGGGCTGCAGGCTACGATCTGTACAGGTGAGGGTAGCACCGCTGCGGAGGGGCTCCCACCCTGGCCCGACCCGCTCCGCTCCGGCCCCTTCCCTGTCGGAGAGAGGAGCGGGCCCGCGGGAGGCAGGGCTGCTTGCCGAGCTGCCCGGAGAGCCCTGCAGAAGAGGCGACCCGAGCTGGCCTGTCCCGCAGCATCCTTGGCTCCATCCCGCCCCCTTCCCGACATCTCCGATGGCCATGGGGTAGCGATGCACCCGCCTGAGCGGCTGTGGGACCAGCGCTGCCCAGGTGCCTTCCTAGTAGAGAAGGAAGCAGTGGAGCGTGGGGAGCCTCCCTGCCCCTGTTGTGCTTTCCTGACCACCTCTGGGCTGTGGGTGCTGCCTGCCAAGGAGACATCCCAGCCCCGCCTGGATCTGCTCCTGGGTGACTTGGTCTGGGTGCCTCTGCTCTGGCAGGGGGGTTGGACTAGATGATCTTCTAGCTCCCTTCCAGCCCCTGACATTCTGTGATTGTGAGATTTGATAATGAGTTTAGCTGGACACCATGGGGGTTGCTGTCTTTCTTCTCCCTTCACCTGCCTGACCTCCTTCCTGAAGCTTTCCTTCCCCACACGTGACACTTTGTATTTTGCCTTACCCTGTTCCAGTGATACACCTGGAAAAAAGCCATTTGACAAAATAACTTCCAGGGGTTAAAAATCAGCTCTTCAGCAAGGCCAAGATACACTTACCTTGAAGAAGTAAACATGTTTTACTTCTGTAATGTGTGATGTTGTCACCCCGTGATGTTGTCACCACTGCCTCATGGAGCCTCTGGTCCTGTAGCTTCAGAAAGTTCTTACAATCCAGTTTTAAACAGAATCATGTGAAGTTTTGACCTGCTCAGAAAAAAAAAGCCATTATTGCCTAAAGTTTAACTCAATAGATGATTTTTTTTTATTATGACTAGTTAATCTCCTAGATTAGAAAGAAATTCTCCCAGTAGAAAGCTTAATTAAAGAGTGTATTGTCCTTAATGTTTCTCCTTTTGCACAAAAAATGCACAACCCCCTTCACCTAATGGTTCATTTAAACGTGCATTATTTTATCATACCAGTTAAAAACCATTTAAAACCAGCAATCTCAAGAGTATGCTGCTCAAATGACACTACAGAGATCTTAAGACCACCAACATGGGAATATCTTGTGGTTTAGCACCTGCAGTAGATTTTTGGAAATGTAAATATTTCTTCTAGAAATTTTGTGGCATATGCAAGAATCATTCTGTACCTTAATTTCCAGAGAAGAAAAATGTTGGAATATTCTATATAAATGACTGTTTGTCTTTGTTCCAGTGCCTATGACTGTGTGATCCCCCCCATGGAAAAGGCTGTGGTAAAAACAGATATTCAGATTGCACTGCCTTCTGGATGCTATGGCAGAGTAGGTAAGGAAACCAGCTAAAAAGAGGCTGGAGGACAGCTCTGGTGCCACCTTCACACCTAGGCTCTGCCTAAAGCTTTCAGAATTTCTACACACAACAAAAAGAGAGGTGTCCCAAGGCTGTGTGATAAATAACCTTGTAATGGACATGTCTTGTTCAATACAAGTGTGAATCTGTATGTCAAATGCCAAGAAGATAATTAGCAGCATTTTTCCTAATCACCCACCTTTCTAGGCTATGGAATAGTTTCTTTCTCTGCAGTTTATTACTTCTCTGCAGTTTCAGAATTCAAATCATAAAGGTAATGAGGTCACACCAAAAAATACACCCCTGGATGTTTAAAAGCATCTAGTAAAAGTAAGAATACTACTGCAGTAAGAGTTCTGTAGTAGAATTGCCTACTTTTTCTGACAATACTTGAGAGAACTTGCCTATCTTCCTATGTTTTGCACATTCTTTTTCTGAATTGTGTGTAGAGTCTTTAAAAAAGCTGCACCCCCAGGGGAATAGCAGGATCAGGGCTTGCTGTGCCTTAAAGACTGCAGATTGACTGTAGCCTGTAGCAGCTGTGGCTCTGTTTGATGTCACATTAACACTTACAGGAGTTCCTGTAAAATCATCTCTATTTTAGAAAGGCTCTGGGAACAGTTCTTGCTGCCACAACTCTGCAAACACACAGACCTCTCAATACTGAGCAAGAGTTTGAAGAAAGAAATTCTTCTACTTACAAAAATATTCTTGTTTTCTAGCACCACGTTCTGGTTTAGCTGCAAAGCACTTCATAGATGTTGGTGGTAAGATTGTTTTTTGTTCTTTTTACTAAGACTTTGTAAATCTTAATTGCATGAGTGCCTTCATGTCACACTGCAATGTAAATAAATAATGCCAGCTTCCCTGGCAGCCTGGCAAAAGGAGATAACTGGATAATACCTCAGAGAGCCAGTGCATCAGAATTCTTTTTAAACCTGCAGAATTAGGAAAATACTACAGATTTGTTAAAATAATAACTGTATTGTACTTCTGTAGGCAGTGCCTGACAGAGAAATTAGTTTAGTTTAGTTTTGCTTTTTAATTTTTCTTATTTTTTTTACATTCTGCTTTATGCATTTTGACTAAATATCTAGTAAATTAATAACACAGATATTCTTTTACAGAGAATGATATTCAAAAAGAATGTTAGAAAGCACTGGAATACACCATTGCTATGGAGTATAAGTGGTTATGAGGATGAAAAGAGCTTTCCTTTGTTACATTTTCATCAGTAAGAGTAGATTTTATAAAGCAAATTAAATTTACACTCAACTTTGTACTTTGACTTAAAAATTTGAAGTCTTTTGAAGGAAAACTAAAATCTAATTTGATTTAAATTGAAATTATTTTGAACAAAACCCTAAAATCTTACTTTCTACAAGCCTTGTCTGTAGGGTTTGTTTTTTGTTTTGTTTTTTCAGTACTAGCAACAGATTTGTTTTGAAAAACAGGTTTTGTTATCCTCACCTTTTCCATTTGTATTGAACTGTCACTGCCATTTATTCTTGTCACAATGCTCAGGACAACTATTGCAATCCTTTAAACAACTAGCCCATTGCCAATGGGTTTTATGCAATATTACACACAAAGTCTGTCGGGCTACTCATCCTTGCATNCTAGCACCACGTTCTGGTTTAGCTGCAAAGCACTTCATAGATGTTGGTGGTAAGATTGTTTTTTGTTCTTTTTACTAAGACTTTGTAAATCTTAATTGCATGAGTGCCTTCATGTCACACTGCAATGTAAATAAATAATGCCAGCTTCCCTGGCAGCCTGGCAAAAGGAGATAACTGGATAATACCTCAGAGAGCCAGTGCATCAGAATTCTTTTTAAACCTGCAGAATTAGGAAAATACTACAGATTTGTTAAAATAATAACTGTATTGTACTTCTGTAGGCAGTGCCTGACAGAGAAATTAGTTTAGTTTAGTTTTGCTTTTTAATTTTTCTTATTTTTTTTACATTCTGCTTTATGCATTTTGACTAAATATCTAGTAAATTAATAACACAGATATTCTTTTACAGAGAATGATATTCAAAAAGAATGTTAGAAAGCACTGGAATACACCATTGCTATGGAGTATAAGTGGTTATGAGGATGAAAAGAGCTTTCCTTTGTTACATTTTCATCAGTAAGAGTAGATTTTATAAAGCAAATTAAATTTACACTCAACTTTGTACTTTGACTTAAAAATTTGAAGTCTTTTGAAGGAAAACTAAAATCTAATTTGATTTAAATTGAAATTATTTTGAACAAAACCCTAAAATCTTACTTTCTACAAGCCTTGTCTGTAGGGTTTGTTTTTTGTTTTGTTTTTTCAGTACTAGCAACAGATTTGTTTTGAAAAACAGGCTGGGTTCTAAAAATAGTTTGAGCTTTTCTTTAAGCTTGCTGATAAATTCACAGATGCCTGTTCAAAACCAGCTATTACAGGCATATCTACAATCAGAAACCTCCCCAAAAGCCTCACTGTCCTTTTGCCACATTCCCATAAATGTAACATGAAGTAACTTCCAGTAACTTCCAGTAAATTCCAGTTTAGCAGCAGCAGAACCCAAGCAGATTACCTGTTGTGCCATGAAGTGGCATCCACAGAGAGTTCTCACCTCTAAGATTTCTGGGGAGTTATTCTGAGCACAGCTCTATCCACAGCAATTTATCTAGGAATAAATGGCTACTACTTAGTTCTAATTGTACAAGAATACACTTGTAAGCCAAATAAAATGCTTTCTGCTCCTTCAACACCTAAGCACTGGGGGTTTCTGGCAATAAAGTTTAGCAAAAGAACCAAAAACTACATTTCTGAGGTCATGGCATAAAGCTGCATCCAGTGGGTGTCTTCAGAAACACTGGCTGGCTGCAAGCACATTTTTTTGCAAGCAGATTATCATTTGAGGCACAGTGGAAACTGACAAGGAAAATGTTTGAAAGTATCTTCCTTTTTGCCAGAATTTGGGGCTTTTCAGTTTGTTTTTACTGTTTTTACACCAGTGTTACACAAGCAAAGCTTAGAGCAGTGGTGCTCAGCCTTTACTGAGGCTTGGCTCTGGAGGTGAGGAACAGTGACTCCAGGAATCCTTTCTCATGCCAAGGCAGGCATAAAGCAAAGCAATTCCCAATGTAATTTAGAGCTGCTGCAGAACTATTTGATTTTCTCTGCTTTATGACACCCCAGAGTCTGGCTGTGCCTGTGGCACAGCTCAGAGCAGAGGTTAAAGGGCAACATCTGGCCAGCTGTGTCACTCTTGCATGGCTGACCTCAGTGTTCTTCCAGTACAGCCCTATAGAAATGTGTCTTCTTGCATTTAGAGATCTAGCCACACTACACATATATTTTATCACACAATCCTGGCAGTGTCTGGGTGAAGGGAGCTCCAGAGCTCCCCCAGCCCAACCCTGCTGAGAGCAGGGACATCTCAACTAGAGCAGGGTGCTCAGAGCCTCCTCAACCCCACCTGGGATGGCTCCAGGGATGGGGCCTCCACCACCTCCCTGGGCACCCTGTGCCAGTGCCCACCCCTCTGCTGGGAAACAACTTCTGCCTCAGTTCTCATCTCCATCCACTCCTTGCTCATTCCAACCACTGCCCCTTGGCCTTTCACTGCAGGCTTTGGGAACAGCCCCTCTCCAGGCTTTGGAGCAGCTCCCTGCAGCCACTGGCAGGTGCTCTGAGGTCTCCCTGGAACCTTCCCTTCTCCAGGCTGAGCAATATATTTAGACATACAAATATATATTTATCCATATAAATGCCTAATCTCCATGTAAATAGAATTCCTAATCTGTAGTAATCAGTTCTGAGTATTGTTTTTTAGCACTGCAACAGAAACAAAACTAGCTCTCAGGATTTAAATTGGCAAACTCCAGCATCAATCTCCAGTGCATGGCAGTATCTGGCCCAGCATATGGGCTAGAAAACTGTTGTCTCAGCTCTCCAGAAACACTTGAGAATGGTTTGTCAAATTAAGAATTTACCCCAAGAGCTAATGATCTTTTTATGTGCATTTATGAGCATATGTACAGAATTTCATCTGCCAAGCAGGAATTCTAGCTTCCAGCTCTCCAGTTGGTTGACTTGGGAATGAACACACCAAATTTACAGGCAACTGACTGCAGAACTTGAGTGATGCTTAAAACTATCTGGGGTGCCCCTTATAAGTTTGTTGAATCTCTCTTTATAAAGCTGTTTTTAGCACAGATTCAGTGTCTACTCTGGGATGAAACAGAGCAAACCATTTGTCTGGCTCATTAAGGCCTGAGCTCTGTAATTAAGGTGCCTTTAAGCAATCTCCTGGGGTTAAAAAGCAGTGAATTAACTGCAGAACTGTGTTACTCTGAATTTACAGAGCTCTCCCAGTGTTACTGCCTTAATTAGGAATCTGTTCAGAAACTAATCCAGACCATGACAAAGGAAAGAGCTGTACAAATACCTTTTTCACACTACAACTAGAAAATAGATGTACTGAAACATTTTTACAGGGCTGAAGAACCTAGAAAACATAAAACCCACCAGTTTTCTTAAGTGTAGGTTGTGGTTCAACATTAAAACTCCAGACTACAATTTCCTCTGATGTTTATAATAGCTAAAGATAGTCTTTTGAGTCTGGGAGTGACAGAATTCTATCTAATTGTAGTATTTGAAATATTTCTGCAAGTAGATTTCAAAACACACACTTTGTCCACAAGGAACCCTGGTTTTCTACTAGAAATAGTAGAAATATAGAATATATATAGAAGATACCCTTCTTGTATCTGAGAGAAAACCCCCAGAGAAGCAGACTATGATTATTTTAATGTATATCTGTAGATAATCTCCCACAATAGGTAGTTAATACAGTCCATACCATCCAAGAGCACTTTAGATCTGTGCAAATCCACAGCTCTCAGATACAATGCTAAGGGTTGAGATCTGATTTCTGCTTCACACTCAAGGAGCAGAAGTTCAGAGCACAAATGGAGCCTGAATTTGGTCCAGCTGTCCTGATTTCAGATCAGGGATTACAGCTCCAATTAGCAGCACAGTGGTAAAAGACTTGATGAGGTGCAGTGGTGTTTTCCAGTTCTTTTTGCAAGGTGGATTAGCATTTTTAGCTCTTTTCATATATCTACATTGTCTAATTGTGCATGAGCAGCCTCAAGGATGTTGGTCTGAGCTACTGCAGTCATCACTCATCTAGCCCTCAGCTAATTTATTATCTAACACACTGCCAGCATTTATTCACTGCACATCCCTCCCAATTCTCTCTTGTGACAGCTGGTGTTATTGATGAGGATTACAGGGGAAATGTTGGTGTGGTGCTTTTCAACTTTGGCAAGGAGAAGTTTGAAGGTAAGTGATAAGCTCTGCAGAATCAGTTCTCAGAAATAAGTATTTTTTTTTTCAACTCTTCAAAAGTCAGAATTAGCTGAGAAGATTTTTTCTTACAATTAACAAAAAGATGGAAACACAAGAGTGTTCTCTCAAGGAAACACAAGAAGATTCCACTCCTAGCAAATTAGGCAACATGTGAAAACCAAACCCACAAAACACATCACCAAAAAACCCAGCTACTTACAGCAGCTCAACTCATCAATCTAAAGCTTGAGTGCAACAGGGGATTGAGTTTCTGCAAAAAGAAGCAAACCAGCAGCAGGCCAAGCCATAGCTAAGGTAAAAATGTCTCCAGTGTCCTAGGAAACATGGGAAATAAGGATATGATGCTCCCTTGGTGGTGCTGTCTCTGCAGGGGGTTTTTAGCCCCAGTTACACTGATTTTCACACTCTTCAGCTTCTCAGCACAAGCTTATACTTCAGTACTGAGACTTTCAGCAGTATCAGAGTTGATAACTTGGGGTTTTTTGAAGGAACTAAGACTAGTTTCACTTCACTGCAGTCAAAAAAGGGGACAGGATTGCTCAGCTCATCTGTGAAAGGATCTGCTATCCTGAGCTGGAAGAAGTTCAGGTAAGTTGCCAGAAAATATTTCTATTTTCAATAATTACTAGTTTAAGATAGTTACATATGAGCTGAAACTTCTGGGTAGTATTGATAAATACTGGGCTTTAAAAAGACTTTCAGTGTTAAACTACATAGTAGCAGTGCTGCCTGAACAAGCCTTGATGCTTTCAATGTGTTTTTTTTAAATTTAATTTATTTTTTTCTAGTTCTCTCAGTTAAAAGGTACTTAAACTTCAGCCTGTAGTAGAAACAATGTAGGAATTGTTTTATCTTGTACAAAAGGCATTCTAAAATCTCAATTTTTTTTGTTTAGTTGCTCAATTACAGGTATTACAAATAAATACACCTCTATGGTAGAGAGTATCTGCTGTATAGAAACAAAAGGCAAATTAAGGCACTAATGCAATAATTGATATCTTGCAGGCTCTAGATGACACAGAACGTGGTGAAGGTGGCTTTGGTTCTACTGGAAAGAACTGCTAGTTGTTTGCTATTTGTTGTTGTTATTGTTATGCTATTTTAAACTTCCATTTGAAGTGGGATTTTGATTAAAAAAAATTTATTCAGACTTGTCTGTATGTGTGCTCCTGTATTTTTACAGCCAGAGAGTTCATCTGCATTGTGGGTAAATGTCTATGACTGACTGGATTAGTTAATGGATTATTATTTTCTTTTTAGATACTAGGTTCTGAGTAATAACTCACTGTTTGTGTGATGATTATACTCTAATAAATTAAAAAATAACTTATTTGATTTTTTTTTGCTCACCTAAGTTCTGAGTTCTGTCTTCAGTCCTCAGCTAATCCCCAAACAGACAATTTTTCAGCTTCTTATCAACACAGGGTTTGAACTCAATAACACAAGTTCCCTGGAAATAACTTCTATAGAGTAAATAAATGCTGTGCAATAATGTTCTTCAAATATTTCTTGACAAAATTCATTAATAAGCTACTGTATGGAAGAAATATTCTGAATTATTGAAGCAGTGCACAGATTGCTGCCTTTCCATTGCAGTTCCATTCTGACCAGTTAGCTCTTGGAATCTGTCCCAGCATGGATAGTTTCTTGAAGTGTGGGAATCTCTTCATGACTCAGAAGCTTTCAGGTGAGAACAGAAACAAGAGAAGTGGCAAAAAAAAGAACAAATCTGGAGTGTTTTGCCACATTAAAGAATTGGCAAAGGCTGTGATGCTCACAAACATTTTTCCCCTGCAGCTGCCTGTATTCTGACCTAGATTTTTGCAGCTGGAAGGCCCCAGGTATGAAATATTGTCCTTGTTTCTGCAGTGGGAGGGGAGGCCCCTTTGCAGATTGAGATGCTCAGAGCATTCCTGGTAGTCTCAGATCATCTCAGTCCTGCTGGCATTAGTGTCCTTGTCTAGGACTAACCCTCTCACTGAAAACCCCACAGTGTATGCACTTCACACTGCACATTCAGACCTTCCAGCCCCAGCAGAGCCATGGCATTGGTGGGGCAGGGCTGAAACTAACTGCATCATCTCTGCCCAGGGCAGAGGTTTGTCAGGGCTGCAGCAGCTGGAGAGGGGATCCTGCTGCTCTGCTCTGGAGCATCAGCACAGGAGAGACATGGAGCTGCTGGAGCAGGGCCAGAGGAGGCCACAGAGATGCTCAGAGGCTGGAACAGCTCTGCTCCCAGGACAGGCTGAGGGAGCTGGGGTTGTTCAGCTAGAGAAGAGAAGCTCCAGGAGACCTTAGAGCACCTGCCAGTGGCTGCAGGGAGCTGCTCCAAAGCCTGGAGAGGGGCTGTTCCCAAAGCCTGCAGTGAAAGGCCAAGGGGCAGTGGTTGAAATGAGAAAGGAGTGGATGGAGAGTTTTTTTTTTTAATCTTCCCTGGGTCTTACTCATAAAACACACCCTCTATAAGCAAAGGGAAGAAGACCAGTATTTAATCATCAAGTTTTCAGTTTCCCTCTATGATGGCCTATTTTCAGCTTTAATTAGCACATCTGATCCTCTTCAACACATTGATCTTGCTCATTACCAGATCTATTTAAAGCTTTAAATTAGTTTTGTAATTCAGTGAAAAACTCAGTGTACTATCATTGACCAACATGCTTCAGCAGGTGACCTCTTGAAAAGCTAGATACTAACACAAGCAAGTCTTACTGCTAGATAGACAAACTCACTCCAGAACCTGTCACTGAGGTGTGATCCCAGAGCTCACTACAGGCATGAAACTGGAGAGATCCAAAGCAAGTCAAAAGGATAATGCTAATGCTCTTGGGGAAAAATAAAATAAAATAAAAATATATATACACACACAAATGCAATAAAAATTATGTTAGGCTGCTTTCCACTGCCCCTGCACAGGCTCAGACCAAGCTATTTCTGTTCAGATTGTCCATACTGCTGGGGGAGGGACATCTGACCAAGTGGAGTCAGCTCAGGGAAGGATCTTGGGGAACATCCTCTCTGTAAACACAATATGGATCTTTTATAATGGAAAAACGATTTGTAGGGAATTCTCATCTACAGCAGAAAATGGCTTTTTCCTGCAGGGAACAAGGACATTAACTAATCATCTGCTGCCTTGCTTTTAGAATTGGATTTGACTTGCTGCAGCTAGAGGGGAATCTGACCTTCAGCCCCAGGTGATTTCACCTGCAATTCAGATGCTTGGCTCCAGACTGACCCCATGGGTTGGGGTCTGAGATCTGAAAGGGTCCCATTTTGACTTGGACTGAAGGACACCTTTCATTGCCTTAGCAAGGCTGGTGGGCTGAGGAGGGGAATCACTGCACAGCTCCCAACATCCGACCTCTCCACTTAGGACAAAACTCTGACAAGCTGTGGAGATGACTCCGCTGATCTTGTCTTGGCTCCCCAGAGTGTTCTGGTCCCCAGGGGCTGCCTCAGCTCAGCTCCAGCTCCACGACCCTGGCTGCTTGGATTTGGGCGGCTCAGCCACTAGATGGCACTTAAAGTTTGGAAAATACTTCTAGGGGGGGGAAAAAAATAAATGGAAAAGCAAGCAAAGATCTGTTCATCTCTAATTAAGAGTTGATGAGTCCCATTGGGACGCTGTTGGCAGCGAGCGAGATGCAGCGATGTTTGAGTGAAAGCAGGCAAAAGTATGACCATTAAAGGGGGAACAATGACTATAATTTAAATAAGATTTGGGTGGTTGCAGAGTTTGCATAATCCCTCCTGGCATGCAAGAGCAGCAGAGAAGCCTGTGGCTTTGCTCTCCTGCTGCGTTTCAACAAAAATGGAAAATTGTGAGGAACAGCAACATTTTTCCTATCTTCATATTCCCCTCTGCTCACTCCCCCCTCCTCCAGCCCTGGGACTGGAATGCAGGCTACTTAAGGACTGCACTGGAAGGAAAGTGGTGCATGGCTTAGGAAACCCTGCTTTGGGTTCCCCAGGTCAGATGCCTCTTCCTGCGAGGTCAGGATGGAAATTGGAACTTCTTTAATACGTGTTGAGTGGGACACAGCAACCTGAATGATGGAAATTTCTGTTAGATTCCCTGCTTTCATTCTCTCTGCTGCTGTGACAGTGCTGTCTGTTGCTCCTCTGTTTGCCTTCCCTCTCCTCACCTTATTTTTTTTTTAATTTTAATAAAGTAACTATCATTGCATTTTGGCTGAAAGATGGTTAAATAAGTTTTGGTATGAAGTAAACTTCTCTGACCCTGCCTATTTCCTGTCCTGTCAAACCTTTCCTTGTAAGAATAACAGTGTCCTTTTATTTGGTGGAGTGTAGCATGATGTTTTTGGCAGGCCCAACGTTTTTGACTTGCATAAATTTGTGACCTCAAGTGCAAGAAAAGTGAATGCTTGCTTCAGTGCCTCACAGTTTCTGCCTGAAAAGAAAAGTGTCCACATCACTAACCATTACAATTTCTGAAGGAAAATGATCAGCACACTTATTCCACCCCAGTGCACATGACTGCACTTCCAAAAGAAAAGGACCCCAAATACAAATAAATATTTTTGCACCTGGTTATGTAAGGTACCCAGAGTCTGAGGGCTGAGGGCAGGCTCTGCTTCCCTCCCCAGCAGCTCCCTGGCAGGCTCTGCCCCGGGAGGATGTGATTCTGAGAGTGGAAACTTGGGGCTGCTGCTGGGTAAAGAATGTCCCTGGGTGGTTGAAGGTTGCAGGCTCGGGGCTGCAGTGAATGAAGGTAATTATGTTCCTCCAATTGCCCTCCATTAACCGTGTGGTTATTTAGCTCTTCACCACTCCAGTGATGCTCTTCCTACTCCCTTAGAACCCGGCAAGGAAACCTGTGACCCTGCCAAGCCTGAAAACCTGACAGATGGATTTTCTAATTGGAGAGCCCTCATCCAGAAAGTAACTGCTGTATTTTCATGTGTGAAATGTGCTCCAGTGACCGTGTGAGCTGTCTGCACAAATACCTGCTTCCCCTTAGACTCCCATGTCTTTGTCATTAGGTCACAAAAATGCAGTCGTTGGCTTTTTAGCATTTGCATGCCACATTTTGGAATAGAAATAAGAGTTTTGGATCGATTACTATTGCTTGTAACCTTCACTTGTAAAGCTGATATCCTTAAACTGGAAAAAAAAATAGTTATCTTTTAACTACTACTGATTACAGCAAAGGAATCTGCTTGCTTTTGTTTGGGAAAAGGAAAAACCAAGTGTCATGAATGTCTGTCTTTGGCCAGAGTTTTAACACGAGCATTTTGTGGTTTATGGATTCCTAGGCTGAAAGGTTGTCTCCCAGTGTCCAAGACAAAATAACTTTGTGTCCTAGTTGGAAGAAAAGTTCCCTTTTCCTTTGCAGCTAAGCTGGTTGTGCTGTGTCTAGGAAGCAGAGCAGCAAGTAGCATCCAGAGCTGCCATCCCAACACCTCAGCCCTGACCACAGCCTGCCTGCCCTGGGCTTGTGCTGGGTTCACTCCCAGGCTACAGCACCCTTCTCTGGGGTGAAGAGAGAGCTCACTGCCCTCCCCAGACACGAGGAGAGGGTGACAACCAACTCAGACCAGACTGAGACCTCCCACTTCATCACCCTGCTGAGCTTTGGTTTGTTCTGGGGTGTATTTTGTTTGCTATGGCTAGTATTAAAAAAAGCAACCAAACACCAACATCAAACCAACCAAGCAAAAAAACCCAAACAAAACCAAACAGCCAGCACAACAAAATAAAAACAAACAAAACACCAAAACCAGCCAACCAACTAAATTAATGACAGGTCTCCAGGAGACTGGATAAACCTGGAAGGCTGTTACCAAACCAGAAGCCAACCTGCTGCTCCAGCCACAGCAAGGTGCTGGTGTTTTCACAGAACATCACTGCTCACTCACATGCCCTGCACCTTTTCTTATCACTTTCTAGCTCAAAGAAGCTTTCAGAGCAGCTCTAAAGAGGGTTTTGTATTTCTGGGAGCATGACACATGTTCTGTCCCACCCCAGGTCAGCTGCACGACCCTGCAGGCTGCTGTTCCCCAAATGCCAGCTGAGCAAGGCTAACAGGGAGGCTCTCCACTGCCTCTTGAGCAGGATGAAGTCTGCAGTGTGGGAGAAGCAGCCTCTGTTAGCATTGACTTTTGACTCGGATGACCCTGGAGGTGCTGAACAGTTCTGGTCAGCCCAGACAGAAAAACACAGCTCAGTGGTTTGGTTCCTGCAAGAGGATTCTGGAGTTTCCAGCCCTGGCTGCTCCTGGGCACCTGACTGCAAACAGGATCTACCTATTTATTTTCACAGTGTTGTCTGCTAAGAAAGTTGATTTTAAAAACTATGACAACCTCCATTACTGACAATAATAACAAACTGGACTCCACCTCTGTCTCCTTGCTCCTGAAGTTTGCTGTTCAAACGCTCAGAACATGTGTTGAAGGCATGGCTATGTATGTATTAAGGCATGCAAATGATGGCTGGTGCCAGGATCTCATACAAGCTAAATGAAAAATTATTACTCAGTTGCAATTATTCCAAGAAATTCTGAGTAGCTGCCAAGGTAACAGAACAGCTGGATGAGCAGAGGGATAGGGTCTGTTTAAGCTGGCACTCAGGCTACAGAAATTAATGCAAAGCCACAGCCGTGGTTGTCTGGAAGAGTCAACTTGATCCCAGTGCTGGTGCACAACAGCAGGCACTGGTACAGCACAGAACCACAGAATCAAGGTTGGAAAGGACCTCCAGGTTCATCAGGTCCAGCCTTTGTCCCAGCATTTCTCCAAACACTGCACCATGTCCTCCAGCATCCAGTCGTTCTTTAAACACCTCCAGGGATGGGGACTCCACCACCCCCCTGGGCAGCCTGGGCCAGTGATTCTGCCCCTCTGCTCTGCTCACACCTCCCCTGGAGTATTGCAGCCAGCTCTGGAGCCCTCAGCACAGGAGAGACATGGAGCTGCTGGAGCAGGGCCAGAGGAGGCCACNAATGGGTTGAAATGAGAGCAGAGGAGATTTAGCCTGGATCTCAGGAAGAAGTTCTTGTCCTTGAGGGTGGTGAATCAGTGGCACAGGCTCCCCAGGGAGGTGGTTGGGGCCACATCCCTGGAGCTATTGCAGGTGAGGTTGGCCAAGGCTCTGAGCAGCCTGGGCTAGTTGAGGGTGTCCCTGCTCCCTGCAGGGGGCTGCACTAGATGCCCTTTGGAGGTCCTTTACAGCCCTAAACATTCTATAAACATATCTCAGGATCCCTTAGTCCTTCCCTGCACAGCACCTTTTCCCCCCCTCATACCTTTGCTCAGTGACCTTCTGGTTGCCAAACTCATGTTCCAGGTGCACCATTAGCTGGTAGGCAATGGTAGAGTGTTGAAATGGGTGGTTGGAAGATTCATGTCAAACTTGCTCACTTCTAATGAACAGCAGAGAAATAATTAAAGCTCTGTTTAACTGGTGCAAAGGAGAAGTGCTCACAAGTTAAGTCTGATTCATACCCTAGAAGAAGAGGCTTCTTCTGAACCCTTGTTCTTTGTGTGAAGCATAGCTCAGTCCATTGCAAACTGGTGGCCTTACATGCAACTAGTATTTTCTAAGTTATCTGGCATGCTAAATAGAATTTTCAGTGTCTGAGAACTGGGAAATGGGTACAGCCCTCATCAGAATGCTAAGGCATTGCTTTAAAACTATCTCCACAGTCAAGTTCAACAGGTTGTATGCACTCAGATCTTCACCAAAAGTCAGAGGACTGCAAATTGTAACAGCTATGGAAGTATTGGATTCCCTTTGGGAAAAAAAAATCACTGGATTTAGGTTTGGTAGTGCCAACTACCCCAGGGCAAAAAGCACATTCCTGTATTTGGCATTTTCCTGCAAGAGATGGAGATGTTGGCAAGTTGTGATTGACCAACAGGTAGGTGCCCAAGGGATCTGAGTGAAAACGTTTGAGGTCCTAAATGAAGAGCTGTTGGGAATCCTCATCTCTAAATGCAGTTGCTTTGAGTGAACATCTGCTGAGTGGTTTTAATTCACCTAAAGAAAATGTTGGATTTCATTTTTATGGGTTTCTGGGACATCGGATCAGAAACTGCCAAAGAAGTTTGGCACAATTGAAAGAAGTGAGAGTCAGAGCACATCAAACACCAGCTAGGACAGATTCTGAGTGCCTGCCAAGTGAAATGCAATTGTTCAGGGTTCGTGTACTACTTACTACTGCAAGCTGACCACATCTGTCTGAGGAATAATGACTGAGACAGCTGTGGGGTGGGACACTCTGCTGGCCTCATATGATCTGTGTACAAGAAGCAATTAATATGGATTTTCAGCTGAGATCTATAGTCATGAGGCTCAGGGTCTTTCTCTCCGAGATCCTTCCCTCCATCACAATGAAATGTAGAACCCTTCTGTTATTT
This sequence comes from Ceyx cyanopectus, assembly GCA_013401355.1. Taxonomy (NCBI): domain Eukaryota; kingdom Metazoa; phylum Chordata; class Aves; order Coraciiformes; family Alcedinidae; genus Ceyx; species Ceyx cyanopectus. The sequence continues at coordinate 10,544 of VYZU01029697.1, read as the reverse complement.
CACAGACTCCCAGTTAGCCCTGAGGGCAAGAACTAGTCAGCTATGTCATGGGCTCCCCTGGGAAGCTGTGGAAACCCCTTTGGCTTGGTGCAGGCAAAGAAGGGAAAAGCACAGCAGAAGAACAAGCCTGCATTGGCTGATGGCTCCAGCAGATGACCTAACGGGTCTTTTCCATCTATCATCTTCCTCTGGGGCTCTGATGCTGAAGGCCCTGACCATCCACAGCACTGCTGCTTTCCTGGAAGCTTTAAAAAAGAGCTGGTTTGCCACTCAGAATGACTAAGACCACTGAGAAAATAACTGCAGTATGGGGTGAGAGGCAAGAAGAATGCCAATGGGGACACACTGCTTGGGTTTAGTCCAGTCCTGAACAGCAGGATCCCCCCAAACCAATATATAGTGACTGAAATGGATGTCAGCATGCTGCTCACTTCAATGCTGAATAAATACAGCACATAACCACTCACTGTACTGTTTCCCAGGATATTGTTTGGATTTATAAGCTCCCATGTCTGGCCTGAAGACTCGTTCATGAGGAAAAGCAGGAATTAACCTGGAAATCCCCAGTCAGTAACAAAGATGTCAGTATTTCTCCCCTACTCTTCACCTAGTCAATCAGAAGCCACCTCCTCTGCCACAGAGCATCCCTCTGCTCACACTGCCACAAGCTCACAAGAGCCACTCTGTCATGTTTATTCTTCAGCTGAAAGACCAGACTTTCTACTTCACCCTCTAGCCACTGGAGTTACTTCTGGGGCAACCACAATTACAGTCACACCTCAAAGTGCAGCAGGAAGAGTTGAAACCTCTCTTGCCATCCAACTCTTGGGCACTGTGACAAGGTTGGATTCTCCATGTGAGATCCACCAGGAGCCTGTAGGGAAGAGCCAGTGTGTGAACTGTTGCTGTTGGTCCATGGAGCACACCCAGCTCCTCAGCTAGCAGTCAGGTTTCCAGCAGTCTGAGGACACTTTGCCAGTGCAGTAACTAAATGAAAGCTGGTAGGATGCAGCCTATGGCAGCCCAGCTTTGAATCCAGCCTGAGGAGGGATGGGGATACCAGAGGAATATTCTGACTCAGCCAGAGCAGCTTCTCAGAGCTGAAGGAGATGTTTTGCCCAGTGGGAACTCCCAGCAGGTCACAGCTCTGTTTCTCATGAGGCTGTCTACATCTGTTCCCTTTTATGCTGGAGAAACACTTCATCAGGGCCCTGCATAACCTTCTGTTGGGCAATCCTGGGCACTCCTGGTTTCATGGAGAGATGAATCAGTGGGTCCCAGTATTGCTTCATACCTCCAACAGGAAAGTTTTGGGTGGGTTCTTGGACAAGAATCTTGGCTTTGAAAGGCATGTTTGATATGGTAGCCTTGGACACAGCCTCAGACAACATCATTCCAGCACTCTGTACAACGTGTATGTGTTCACTTACATCATTAAGCATAAAATTAAAGCCATCTCTTCTGCTATTGTACAAAATAAAAACCCACCCCAACACCACTGTATCTTGGAATTCAGGGAGACCCACACACAAAACCACACCCTGTTATGTGGCTGAGGAAGGTATCAGATTCCAGACCTTTCCAGCTCCTGCAGAACAGCCCTGTGGAGAAATCTCCAGAGCTGGAAGCTGACTGCAAGGGGTCCATGCAGGCCAGCATTCCCCACACTCACTGACTCAAACTGCACACACAGGCAGGGCAGAATCTGGCACTTGCAACTAGTAAATTGTTATTTTTAAATATAATGCTGCTATCTGTTTGAATGTTTCTTAGAGCTAAGTAATATCCACTGAAGTCCTATCACAATCCAGATTTCCCTCTCATTTCCAGAGCAGATTGGAAGCCTGAATGCATTAGAAAGCATGAAGAAGCACTAGGCTGTTATGCAAAGTCCTGAATGTAGCTGTGATTTTAAAAACCACAGTTTGAAAAAGACTGCTGAAATCAGTGCCATTCAAACTGAGATTTAACAACTAAACTATTTTAGAGTGAATGAACAGAGATAAATGTTTGAAGCACTAGGCCTACAGAGCTTAAACCTCACCCCTCTTCTTTCAGCCTGGACTGACATGAGGGCTAAATTCTGGTAGCTCATAGATATTAGGGGCTGGAAGGGAGCTAGAAGATCATCTAGTCCAACCCCCCTGCCAGAGCAGGGGCACCTAGACCAAGTCACCCCACTAATCCAGTGGGAGTTTAAATGCAGCCCAGGCATGAGTGGACACCAGGATCCAGACTTGCTTCTGCCACGGGTCAGGACTAGTGCCTTCCATCATTATCCCACTAGAATTTTCTCCAGTGACCTATACTGGGTCCTGTAAAACTTTTAATCATGTAGTTGAAGGTACAGACAGGACATTTGGTCAGCACAAATCCACTCTCTACTTATCATGCCTAAACTTAAAGCAGTCATTAGTAAACCAGGTAACTGAAAACACTGTCAGAACTCAACCAAGCAGCCTCTCACTACCCAGGAAGGTTTCTGGTGGAGAAATAGTTCTGCTTATTGTCATTCCTACCTTCCTGTAACATTGCCTCTCTGTTTTGTCCTCCAGCAAGCAGCAGAGACTGTGGCCTCGCAGCTTTTTCTTTCCCCTCAGTGCCTTGCACAGCTGACACACCCTAGCAGTGCTGGGCCTGGGCTTGGGAACACCAGCCTGTTCCAAAAACCAGAGTTCCCACATAACTACATAATTTGCTGCTATCAGGTTACTGGGCTAGCCACAAATTGGCTAATGTAGTACTCACTAAGGATCAGGAGGCTGTAGCACGAGTGCTTCATTTCCAGAGGAGGGTGGTTTGTCCTTGAGCATCACAAACACTTGAATTATCAACACACAAATAAATACTAAATACCCAGCTGGCAGCCACACACAGTACAGAGGGAAAATGGAATCTGCAACCTTTAACTTCCAGGGATGTATTTGATAGATATTATTATCTCTCAGTGAAGTTCATTCCCTTGGGGAGCAGCTGGGACCCAGCATTGCAGAGCACTGTGTGCTCTTCCTCCCTCACAGTCAGGCATTCTCAGGTTGGATATCCCCCCCTCTCACTGGGTATTTTCAGCCCATAAACCCAGAAGCATCAGTGATGAAGAGAAATTAGAGAAATTCCTTCCACCCCCCCATGCCTCACTAATAAAATGAAGTTTTTCCTGAGAAATCACTGTAATCTTAAAAAAAAAAATTGTCTTTTTCTAAAGTAGAACAGGCTTTTGAATTGCTCCTTGAATTTGGACTTCACACCACTCTTTGCTTATTTCTCAGAGTCCTTTAGCAACAAAATTAGTTCATAACCTGCAAAGAGAGGCTTTGCTCCAGATACAATAGCTTGGACTAGAAAAAAACAGGTCCTACCTTAATCTCCAGCAGCTCCAAATCCTCAACACAATGATCTTATTTTCACCAGGCCAGCTCAACAACAGCAGAAATCCTCCCAAAGTAGAGGGATAAAGAACAAGCTGCACTTATTGGCTGCAGATGCTCACACCAGCCAGTCTCCTGCTAATTACCTCTAATTGCCAGCATCCCTCAGCACAGGAGCCCCACACAAACATCTGCAGCTGTTAACAGCTCATGCAATGGCCCAAGGTTAGAGAAAGAGTTGATTTTGTACCAAACGTGAAAGATTTGCCCTACAGATCTTTAACAACAACCCTCAGGTATCACACTGAATAAATCAGATGAGTGACTGCAAAATAAAAGAGTCTGAATTCATTGATTGGAAACTTGCAGGGATTGTTCATTGAAAATCTGCCCACCCCCTGCTAGGGCTGCTGCTCCTTCCTGGGACACTGCTTTCTGAAAGAGGTTTCTAAATGTGAACCCATAAAATCTAAGCTAGGAAGTTATTTTACAGTAGATCATCCCTCTCTGGATATTGCAAAAACAATTCTTAGTATTTGATTTGCACAGTAATCAGGGAAGAATTTAGTCACAGCCCTGTCCAGCTAGGTGTGGTGTTCACTACAGGATTTTCTCTTATTCATCTGACAATGATGATCATACTTCCACCTAGAATTGCTTTTTTCAGTCTACAACTACAACTCACCTCAGTGGCATCTGTATAAAAAATGAATTATTATTGGAAGAGGAAATTTTTTACAACTGCTGGACTGCTACTCTGGTTCAAAGAGATTTTTATTGCTCAAGGTGGTCAAATGAAGACATTCAGCTTCCCCAAACAGGCAGAGATGATAGGACCACAAGGGTTGCATGCATTTACTATGGACTTATGAATAAGAATATTAAGAATATGTGTCTATCTAATCCCTCACTCTCTTCTACTTTGCAATTCTTACCTCCAGACTGCAGAACTACCAGCAAGATTTACTGCAAACAACTGCTCATAGAAACCATTTAGCAATTGAAGCTCCAAGTGCCATAGTCACAGCTCAGCTGGGGATGTTGACTGCTTTTTGCCTTCACATCCCAGAGATCAGCTGCATCTAGAAAGTCCAAGCAGGTCTCAGGGCAAACTGCAGACACAGGGGCTCTTCCTGCCAGCTCTGCAAAGCAGAACAAGGGCTTTTGTGTGGTGGTTATGCTGGACTGGGCAGTACTGAGAGTTAACAGCTCAGTTTATATTCCTGTCCTTCCTGGAAAGAAATTAGGAGCTTTGTCACCTGCTTCTTCTGACCTGAAGGGATCAGGATCTGTGGAAAAGTATGAAGGAGTTCACATGCTGTCCTGGGTGGCATACTTTGGGGGACTGTTTCCTTCCCTGGAGCAGTGATCCTGATGCCATGTCATGTCAATGCTGGAAAAAGCAGAAAGAAACTCTGCATTCAAAGGAGAAAAGGGCACAATAAAAAGAATGGGTTGATTTTCAGAGTCCAACCTGCTATGTGATGGCAAGGTGGGTGGAGGACTGGTTTGGTTTTTTCTTTGTACTTTTTAAAGAGACATTTAGAGCACCTTAGGGAAAAGAAACATTTTCCTAATTACCTTCTATAATGAGGAGTGAAGGGGAACTCTCATACAGCACTGATTGAAATAGTTGTGTTGTACAGTTGTACTTTTTCAACTGAACTGACTAAATACAGTTGCTTTCTCCCTATGGTTGCTAAATGTCCTCCAGTAAAAGTGCAAAGCCCCTGGTCAGCCTCAGGCAGCCTGAACTGAGTGGTAAATGTCCAACAGCTGCTGAGCTCCTCACTGCCCTCCAGGAAAGCAGGCAGGGAAGGAGAGGCTGCACGAGTTGCCATCCAAATGGAAGGATGCAGCAGGGGCTTCACCTGTATGAGGCTGCTGCCAATGGGAATGAGCTGCTACTGCTGCTCTGTCCATAGGGGGACTAAACCCGAGTGAGCCCAGGCTCTCCCTAGACATCCAAACCAACTAAAATCCATGTCCAAGCCTTGCCTTTCCAGTGCCAAACTGCTCTTACTTCAGATTTCAACTCCCACTCCAACACCAGTGTTGAAAGAACTCCATACAGCAGAAACCCCACAGTGCAGTTTAGGGATGAGCTCACCTATGATGGATCCATGGGGGCATCTAAAGGAGCTGTCAAAGAAAAAAAGTTGCTGGAATCAAGAAAAGGAGAAAGTCTTTTGGTCAGTCGAGCAATGGGTAAGGTATGGGAGAGTTGGCAAAACAAGAAGGAACCCATGAAATAGCTGTTAAATAACAATTGATTCCCTTAGCTCTGCTTTCTGGACTAAGATGCTGATCATTTACTCAGGTAGAAGGGGAAATGCTGTCACCAGGAGTCTGATGTGCTGGGCTGATGGGAAGGTGCATGAGCAGGAAGCAATTAAATGCTTGTAAAAGAGTTGGACAGAAAAAGCACACCAGGTCCAGCTAATGAACCTGCCTGAATTTATGGCTAGATAAAGCATGTGAAGTTAAGGATCATTTGGGTTCTCAAGAGACAGCTCAGCTCTGTGGAGTGGCAAGGATAGCATCATTACTGAAATAAGTGTTAGCAAGCATCATGGGTCTGCCCTTATGTTTAATGGCATTTAATTGTATGAGCAGTTCTGGATGATACCAAGTAGCTGTTCTGTTAATTAAATGCACCCAGAGAGGTGACAATGGAGGCTGGAAAACTGGCACAGGGTCAAGCACTCCTGGTGAGGGGAACTTCTCTCCATCCATCACATTTTGTTTGTTACTTATGCACTAACCTTCTGAGAGTTCAGGGCACAACTACCCTGACCTATAATGTTCTGCTTCTGTGCCAAAGTATCTCCATCAGCCCCTTCAGCTGCACAACACCTATCCACACCCATCCACACCCAGGCCTGTCAGCACTGCCAAGGTGATGCTCTCAGCACATGGGTCTGAGCAGGACCCAGGCTCAGCTGAGGGGGCACAGGGCCCTTCTCTGCTTTCCTTTCCCCTGCTGCAGCTGTGGATCTCTGTGCAGAGCATGGATGAGATGCCAGGGGGACTTGGAGGATTTAGGGTAAACTCTCCTTTCTGTGAAATCAGTGGGAGCTTTGTCCAAAGTTTCACTTTACTGGGGCTGGACCATTCAGAAAGTGGTGACAGCTATAATGGATTTCCCAGCCCTGCAGGCAGCCCATGCAGAAGTGTCAGAGATCCAGCACCCTCAAATCCCCTGGCTCAGGCTGAGGTCTGCAGAGAGCAGCCCTTGATCTGGGAACCTACCACCCAGTACTCACACAATCACAGAGTGTCAGGGGTTGGAAGGGACCCAGAAGATCATCTAGTCCAACCCCCCTGCCTGAGCAGGGGCACCTAGACCAAGTCACCCAGGAACAGATCCAGGGGGGGCTGGAATGTCTCCAGAGCAGGAGACTCCACAACCTCCCTGGGCAGCCCCTGCCAGGCTCTGCCACCCTCCCTGGGAACAAGTTCTTCCTTGTGTTTCCCCGCAACCTCTTGTGCTCCAACTGACTCCCATTGCCTCTTGTCCTGTCACTGGGTGACACTGAGCAGAGTTTGGCTCCATCCTCCCTACACTGCCCTGAACATATTGATAGATATTGATGAGGCCCCCCCTCAGTCTCTCTTCTCCAGGCTACAGAGCCCCAGCTCTCTCAGCTTCTCCTCAGCAGGGAGATCTCCACTCCCTTCAGCAGCTTGCTGCCCTGCACTGGACTCTCTCCAGTAAATCTCTGTCTTTCCTGAACTGGGGTGCCCAGTACTGGACACAGTATCCAGGTGGGGTCTCAGCAGTGCAGAACAGAGGGGGAGGAGAACCTCCCTTGCCCTGCTCCCCTGAAAGCCCAGGCCCGAGTGGGGTGACGTGTCCCCCTCAGGAGGACAGGCCCCGGGAGAAGCCCCAGGCCCCATGGAGGTGTGTCCTGAGTGGTTCTGCAGCACAGGGAGCTGGTCCCTCCAGCAGGAGCAGCACAGGTGGACTTCCCCAGCTGGCACCACAGCCAGGGGCTGGCACAGAGCTGGCACCACAGCCAGGGGCTGGCACAGGCTGCTGGGCAGTGCAGGCCGGGCCCTTAGAGGGCAGGGAAATGCAGCAGGCAGTGCTGACCCTGTGCTGCAGCTGTGGGCTGTGGGCCCAGTGCTGCCCTGGCAGGGTGTTCACTTCATTTCTAAAGAGAAAAAAAAAAGAAGGGGGGTGGTGGGGGAGAGAGGGAATCCTGCTCCATTGTCCTACTGCAAGTGAAAAAGGGATGAACTAATTCAAACCAAACTCCAAACAGAAACTCCTCCCAGGCGGAGACATTTCTGTCAAGTTGCAGCCCTGGGAGAATTTTTCCAGCTGAGCAATAAACTCTTGAAACAGAGGTGAAGGGCCTCACTATCTCCAGCTTCCAACACCAGCAGCACAGCAACGGGCACCGTTTAATCTGCAGCAGTGTGTGGGATGAGAGCTGGAGCTACCGGGGGAAGGAGGGGGTTAATCACCACAACTGCCCAACAAACATTTCCTAATATTGTCACTTTTTGCCCACAAGTTGCAATTTCTCTGTTACTATAGAGGCAAGATGTTGATACTGGATTCATTTTCTGGGTTTTATTCCTTTTTGTCATTTTTCCCATGAACTAATAAGCCACAGTGGATTTGAAAGTATGAGCAAATGTGAGCGCTATACAAAGCTCTTTTATGTTCTATTGACATTTTCTTCCCACCCTAATAATTTAGAGCTGTTAACATTAGAAAAAAAAAAATTAAGATGATCATACTTCCCATCACTTTCATTTCCCAAGTTTATGAAGGAAGAATCATGAGTAATTTCCCATAGTTATTGTTTGCAGCACAACACATGGTCTCAATTACTGGGATAAGAAACAGAGAGAGGGTATTGGTGAGGATAAATAATTTATCTGTGCATTTCGGTCGAAATTCGTTTTCCATGCCATAGTTTATATTACTCTGATCAACCATTGCCTTTCTTATTTCACTTTAGAAACATAATCCAACTGTTCTGAGCAGGACCCTGGGTCACCAGAGATCACTTTGCTGACATCTTTTTGGAGCATAAGCAGAGTGACCCTCCACCAAGCCTGCTTGCTGCTAAAGGCATCTACCCAAAAAGGGCAGATCTGGACCAATCTAGACCAATATGACACAAAATAGCTCTTGGCTTTCACTTCTGTTCTCCTTTCCAAGGAAACAAAAAAGGGCAACAACTTTTATCAGGATCCATGCCCACACAGAGCAGAATTCTGTGCATTAATGCATATTGTTTTCTGGCAAGTTGGGGGTACTTCACTTGCCTTTACTGTTGCCTTGAAAATACCATTTCTGCATTAATGAATTACTAATTCTCTGCTTTTTAAATGAATTCCAGGCTGGTCTGTGGGGAACTCAAGCCCAGGCTGTTTGTTAGCACAAACGAGCCCAACACAAATAATTGGTCTTTTTCACCAGAGAGTTTTGCAGCTCCTGCCAGACTTGGCCTTCAACCTGGGCCTGGTGGTCACACTGGGACCCACCATTTCCTCCCATGGTTTTCTCTTGCTGCCACTGTGGAGCAGAAAACACTCTTTTTCCCTGCATATTCTGGGATATAGAAGTGCACAGTAGGTATATGTATGGGTGATAATGTGATCTTTAGTAAATTCAAAATTACATCATCCAATTATGGGGCAAATGTCTAAGGGGGGGTTCACACAGAGCTGGCTTTGTGAAATACAGTTCTGCTCCCTGGCACACAGCATCTTGTCTTTGAAAACACGCATGGTGGGTATTTCTCAGCCTTTAATATTCCCTTTCATTGCTTGGTGTTGCAATGTGTGAGACAGATATGATCCATGATAAAAAATCCATGATAAAAAAACCAAGTGTCCTTGGGACCCAGGCTTTGCCATGCCATACAGCAGCTCTCTTGGCCCCAGGCTCCACTTGGGATGCTCCAGCTCTGGTCTCCTGATGCATCTTGTGTAGCCCAAGAGTAGGAAACACGTCTGCTCTACCAGATGGGAATAATGTCTTAGATCCTTTGTGGTGGTTACTTGTCCCCAGTGTTTTGAGGACACTGAGATCTTGAGAGATCAGGGAGGCAGATTTGAAAATTGGAGGCAGAAAACTGCTAGCAAAAAGCTTCAGTGAAGGGGATTTATGCCTTTGGCAGTACGTACAGCTTCACATGTGGAATGGGAAACCTGCTAAATTATTTCTTGGTCACTTTTATTTTTTACAATAGATGAGGAATAGTCTTTAAGGGCTTATTAGTCTGCACTCATTACTTGCTAAGGCCTCATAACGACCTGGGCCCACCAGGCCTCAGGTTTATTTCTGTTTGGTTCCTTTGGTAACTTCTTCCCAGCCAGAGTCCTGGGGACAGCCTTGCCATTGTTCTTGAAGTGCTGCTTGGCTCAGGAGCATCATCTGACGGGCAAGGCTTTGCATTAAGGCTGGTGGCCTTGAGGAGCTGACTAGGGCAGACCAGCAAGGGCAGGTGGCTGCTGATTCACCTCAGAAAGTCTCTGGATGAGACTGCAGAGCCAGCGCTGCCGAGGCGCTCATTCCTTCTCTCCTCGCTCATTCCTTCTCTCCTCTCCCAGTTTCCTGTTGTTTCAGCTTTGCACTGATGTGAATACAGACTGACAGTGCAGTTCCCCTCATACTCCTTGTCTGCTCTGTGCTGGCACCTTCCTCCTCTCTTCCTGCCCTTCCCACCTATCACATGGTTCTCAAAGCAGCAGCAGCAGCAGCTTGTGCTATCACCTTCTACTCTGGACTCAGCACTTCCAGTCCCAGCTCAGCTGTTTGTATTTTGCCTGATAGTCGAAGCCAGGTCCTGCTCAAATATTTTCCATCTCCAGTTTGTTTGGCACTAAAAGAATCCCATGATCAAGGGATTTAATGATGATACGTATTTTTTTTATTTAAAAAGACAAGTTTATGTCTGGAGATCCCTTTAAAGCGCCTGAATGAATCTAAAGAAGTCTGTGTGAGAAGTGTTTTTATCTCTTTTCCATCTTTAAGGTATCTGTGCCATGGCAGCACTGGCAAGGTGAGATCTGTAGCCCTGCTGGGCACCTCCAGGCTGGAGAACTGGCTCCACATCACTCTGAATCTCAGCAATTCAGGTAGAAAGGTCAGTTCCCCACCGTGTGAGACACATCAATGTAATATGGGGATGACTCCTCAGCTGAATTTAC
>VYZU01029695.1:0-43306 GCA_013401355.1 Ceyx cyanopectus | reverse complement strand
TCCCTTTGCACTCGTAAGCATTTATTGGGTTAACTGAGAACTTGTTTTGCTGAAGTTTCTCCAAAAGAGATGACACCAGTTTCACAGAAATCAGTGAAGCTCCCGATCCTGCTATAAGGAATTCCCAGCACAAGGCAAGAATTTAGGAATTATTTTGCTCATGACAATGAGATGTCTTCAGAGCAAGATCTCCAGTTTCACTCTATGATTATAGTCAATTTGATACGAAGAAATTTGTAGTGGAATTATTCATTTCATCTTCCCATTTACTGTAGGAGAAATGAGCCCAAATCCACTTGCCTTCACTGGATTGTTAATTAAGCTACAGACTTGTCCTGATGGCAGCAATTATTCCTGGTAACCTTAATGAGCTTGTTACATTCTTTAGTTATTGTTATTTAAAGTTATATGGAACACTTTGCCTAATACTCCATAGCTTCCAGAGGAATGACTTCTTGATGGGCTGCAGTTTGACTAAAGAGAATGATTGTTTTCTTTGTTAGTATTTCTCCAAGGCTTTGTGCCTCATGTCCCTTGTCTTCTGCTGGCACTTCAACAAATCTGGCCAAGTTTTTCTTTTCCAAACATTTCTAACTTGATGCCATTCACCCTGAACTCTCCAGTGTCTTTGATTGGTGTATTGCACGGCTCTTTTCCTGTGATTTATTCTGTTTTAGAATAAATAAATTAACCAACTCTGTAGGGTTGTGTTGTTACAGTTTGCAGATTAAGAAAAGCATCTCCTTACACTGATACCTGAGGAAAAGCTTCACTTTGGTGCATGGAAAATACCCACCTTAAAACAACAGAATGAAGTGGGCACAGCGAGTGCACCTTTGCACATCCCACGTCCTCTCCTGTACCCATTTGCATGCTCAAAATTAAATCAGTACACCATTCAACAACATCATTCAGGGAATAAAGAACTTCATTGCATTTCAAATCAAATGAGCACTTGGTTGTTGGTTTGGTTTGTCTTTTTTTTCTCCGTATTTATTGTGTTTGAACTCCCACTTTATCCCTCACCAAGTCTCCTGCCACAGGCAAGAGGTGCACAGAAAGCAGGTCAAGGTTTGACTGTTCTCATATCACTGATTTCAGGAGCATCAAAGTTCATAGGAACATGTGAACTTCCCTTCAGAACCACAAGCAATTAAGATTAAACTCCAGAGACAAACAGATTCTCACCCAGTATCTTGGAAAACAGCCCAAGGCTGAGCACAGTAAAACACCAGGGTTCTGAAAAGCATTTGGTGATGAGCCCATTTTTCTGACCTGGAAACCCAAGAAGCACCTTCTGCTTGGGCACTGGAAGCAGCTTTTGACCATCCCACCCTGGCACTGTCTCCCGAGCTAAGTGCACAGCTGACAGGGTGCCTTTCAATGAAGCTTTGAACTGTCGATTTACTGAAACAAACCTGTTGGGTGTTTTGTAAATTCACTGTATCTGGTGAAATATTTCAAGATCTGGGATTCCATTTCTGGCTGAAAGCAGCAGATCAGTGGAGCTGCTCTGGTAACTCAGCAGTGTGGTGAGACCAGCAGGCTTTAGGCCATTAGTGGCAAAAAGCTCAAGTTCACAGATCCCTCAACATGGTGACTGGACCATGGTGGCCTCTAGCCTGACCTCCCACAAGGAGCAGGACTGCCACCACCACTAAAGCAGGTCACTTGTGGCTTCATTCAGCCACATCATCAGCACCTCCAAGCATGGAGACCTGTCCACCCACAAGGAGCAGGACTGCCACCACCACTAAAGCAGGTCACTTGTGGCTTCATTCAGCCACATCATCAGCACCTCCAAGCATGGAGACCTGTCCACCCACAAGGAGCAGGACTGCCACCACCACTAAAGCAGGTCACTTGTGGCTTCATTCAGCCACATCATCAGCACCTCCAAGCATGGAGGTCTGTCCATCCCTCAGGGCAACCATACAGCACCACCCCAAGTCCCTCATGTTCAGCTGAGCCTCCCATGCCACAGCCTGTGACCACTGCAGCCACCACTCAGGCTTTTAGCATCTTCATGGCTCTCCTCAAGCAGCTGTATGAGGCTGCTAATGGGTCCTCATTCACTCTTTCCACAGAGTTAACAAGTCTCCTTGTTGAGGATATCTCTGCATCTGAGATCTCTTTTTCTGCCATCTAACAGTGATGATGCCCAGGCACACTCTGCCATGCCAGCCCCAGGGACTGCTCAGGACAAGTCAAGCAGACAGCTTGCCCTGTGGAAAGATTCCCTCCTAAATGGGGTGGCAGCACTTCCTTGGTTGCCTCTCCCACTACAAAGATCCAATCCCATAATCCAAGCTCACACAACGCCCTTCTGTTCTGGAGAGTGGTGCTGAACTCTGCTCTCAAAAGAAATACTTGTTCCAGTTTGAGCTTTGGCATTTTAAACAAGGGCAATTAAAAGGCTCTGCAAATGCTATTGCAACATGAAGGCTAAAAATGTAAAATTTCAGGAGTCACAAGAAAAGCTTCTGGAAGAAAAGCCCACCCACACTTGCACAAGCATGACCTCGTGCAGGTGACAGCTTGCATTTTGAAGCCAGATAAACAAGCCATAAATCAGATTATTCTTTTTCTCTCTATGGCCAGATGTTTACAGCCACAAGTAACCACGTCAGCAGTAGAAATGGCACCACTTGGAAAATCTCTGACATGCATCAACGGGTAGGTCCCCACTGTTGCTGCTTGGTACAGGTGTGTGATCAGCACACTCCTGATCCCCCAGCTCTACTTTGGCTCAGGCTGACTGAAAGGCACCAGGGCTGTGCTCTGTGGTGAACCTGTGAGCTGGAAAGCTCCTGGCTTACAAGGGAGCAAGGGTGCCTTATAAAGACATTTTGAAAGATAGCCTCAAAGCCCCAAAAATCAAGATAACCAAAGTACAGAATGAGATACCAGAGCTAAAACAAAGGTATCTTGTCTATACCAGTGACTAGCAGCCAGCTATTCACTCTACAAGCTCAATTTGAGCTCCCCCTGAACTGCAGCTGGACTGCATGCCAAGTAACTCACACCTAAAGCAGGGAAACCTCTCAAGGTGTGAGATCCCTTACCTGAGACTAAGAGATCCTTCCTTGGCCAAGGTGGAGAGATCCCTTATTCACAGCAGATCCTCAGTGACTGCTGGCACAGTGAATTAATACTAATGGAACATTACTAATCCATCTAGCTACTCAATAGAAATTACTGCTATAAATTAAATAAATTGCTCAGAAAGCAAGGGGGTCCATTCTGAAAATCATGACTCAACAGGAGGGTCCCTTCCTTCCATCTGGCATCTCCAGTCTCATTCTAACTTGATTCTACCTCCATTTATGTTTCTTCCATGCAGTAATTAATAAGGTGAACCCTGGCATCAAACTTGCTGGAGCTTGGTAAACCACTGTTGAACTTTGTTAAATTTTATCCAATTTCTTGAACTCTGTCCAATTATTACTTTACCTCAATGAAACGTATTGCTGCTTCCCTCTTTTGTGTGAGGTGTATTCCAGTGATCCTTGACAAGATGCAATTACTTACAGGCATAAGTTTGTACCTACAAATGCTAAACCACTCCTACTTTATTCAACAGAGCACAAACTTCAAAAGAAATGTGCAGTACATGGATGTTTTTAAGAACCTAATACTGTCCTTATTCTTGAAAAAAACCCTGAGTTTTAAATTTATAGCCTTCACCTGACAATAACAGTGTCCTGCATATGCTTTACTTTTTAAAATGCACTGAATGCTCAGACTTCAGTAAAAAAAAAAAAATTTATTTTCCATATAAAAGTGCCAAAATATCCACCAACATTGTAATCTATTCAACAACCAGCTTACTCTAGTAATCAAAATTGCAAGCATCTTTATTCACATTTGAAAATCCAATTCCTTTCACACGTTCCCACAGTACCCAGAGTCCCTGGAGAGTGGGTAACTGGCGTTGCGATTGGCTGCTGTAGTCCATATGTCCAAGTTCATGTAGGCACGGAAGGGGTTAAATCTGGGGTAGTATTCCTGCTTACACATAACTGCCTGATTCTCCACATGGGTTGAGTGTTGGGTTGTGGCACTGATGGGGCAGCAGCTTTCATAAACATCACTCTGAGGTGCCCAGATGGAACCAAAAAGTCCAGACATCGGAGACAAGCTTCGGGTGCTGGAGAGGTAGGGCTGTGGGGCAAATAAAATCACCACAGTCAACACTGCAGCATGGACCACAGAAAACATGGAAAGGAATACTCAATGGGAGGAGACAGCATCCTTGAGGAGAACTTAGGCAATGCACGAGCAGAAGATTGCATCAAAGTTCACAGAGCAACGTGGTTTAAACATTAGGAGGAATTTCTTGCCCAGGAGGGTGGTGAGACCCTGGCACGGGGTGCCCAGAGAGATGGGGGGAGCCCCATCCTTGGAAGTGTTTCAGGCCAGGCTGGATGGGGATCTGAGCAACCTTGGCAGGGGGGTTGGAACTGGATGAGCTTTAAGGTCCCTTCCAACCCTGACAAATTCTATGATCCTATGGTTGCTGAAAATATTAGCCCAGCATTAGCTAAATGAAGCCATATGAAGCTAATCAAGCTCCTCCCTGCATGGCATTGATACCACTCTAACTGAAAGAAATACAACATGCAGTTCTGGTCAGGCTGTTCCAAGAAAAAAAAAAAAAGGGGGGGGGGAAATGGAAGACACATGAAGAGCATCATGCATGTTTTGGGAGTTAAAAGGGAAAGAGAAGGATTCCTAAGAAGGATGAAGAAAAATGTTGAAGTAAGTGTGAGCACTGAAAGACTCAGCATGCTGGGAGCAGAGAAGGATGTTCCATATGGAAAAGAGACTGAAATTGGGAACTAGAGAATTTAGTTAGAAAATTTCAAAAGCTTATAAAGAATCTCCTGGAGGGCAAGATGTGTTAGTTTGTGAGGAAGTCCCTCTGAGAAGGTCATGGAAGTCTTGGGACTTTTAAAATGGAATGAAACACTGAAATGCATTGTGGGGAAAAGCTCACAAGGGAAACAAACTGAATTATCTCATGTATTTTCCAAGCTCTATTTTCTGTTTCCTAGCATTCCTGAAGAGAATACAAAATAAAGCCATAATTATTTTAGGAAACTGTCTTCTATCAGTTTTACCACTTTCTAACACCACATAATTTTAACTTTGGCAATTGGGAAATATTTAGTTTGTTTAGCTTTATTCAAATGAACTTACTGGACATAAATAAAAACAAACAAAACAACATAAAAATCTAAAATAGAATATTTTTTAAATACAAGCAGAAGAGAAGGTGATTACAGTTAAAGACCACCTTGACCTAAAATCACTACCTTGCACTATGGGACGACATAATCATGGCTAGTCTGGAGCATAACAGGTCAAAGTCAGCATTCAGAAATCTACATAAATTCAGTTTAAATCACTTGGATTTCCTAGGAAAAAAAAAACAAACCTGTTAAAAGTCACTGAAAGCAGCTGACCGTTGAGCTACACAATTTCCAAACCTCTTTGGGTTTTGCTGTCAGCACTTTTTGTGTTTTACCCTCATGTAAAAAGGCTGATTTTGCTAGGAAAGTCTCAGTAGACTACGTAAGTTCAAAATGGTTTTCCAGATGATTTTAGCCAATTTTCAAGCAAAAGATATCTTAAAATTTCACAGACAATGTCCAGTAACAGCACAGACCAACAGCTGGGAAAAAGTCTACCAATGTGAGGATCAAATACATACATCAGGCTACTTAAAGGACTCATGAAGAACCCCTGAGCAACAGGTAGGGGAAGCCCAGGAGTGCACTGGGAAGGCTTTGACAAGGCCCAGGAAGGCAGTGTGACACGTGCTGTGGAGCTGAGAGCCAATACTCACTGTGGAGTTGATGTAACTGGCAGGTTCCCAGGCAGGTGGCATGTTGGGAGGGGCATTCCAGGTAGAGGGACAGTTCTGGTCAATGAAAGCTGTATTCTGCACTGCTGCAGTACCTGGGAAGCCACTAGGGTAGTTCATGTTTTCTGCAGGGGATAAAAGCAGGAAGACAAAAACGAGGCTTTTGCAATGTAACTATGCCTAACATTTCTGTGCAGGAACATCACATCTCCCCAGAGTGAGCGTGGCTGGAACCCACCTAAGCCTTCAGTGACCTCTCTGCAGCCAAGTATAGCAGTGCCTGTTAACCAGACTACCACTCTGTGTTAGGGACCCACTACCAGCTGGCTAGCAGGAGAACAGCAGAAAGAATTGGCAAGGCCTTGAATGGAGGCCAGAGTCTTTATGAGGCACAGAACAGTGCATGGCAGAGCTTGCCCAGGCCTCCCTGCCAACACAGCTCGGCGCCAAGCACCCGAGGGATCACCCTGCTGCCTGGGATACTGGAGCCTGACCTTTCATTATTGCTTAGGTAATGTTAAGGAATTCTAAGTTGCTGCCAGTGTGTTTTCCAAGCCAAGAAACTCTAGCCTGGAAAGGTAATTGGTCACAAGAGGCGTTCTGTTTCACACACTGGAAGGCAGAAGTCTGCCAGAGGGGAAACAAAGAAAATGGTGCAGAAAGATGTGTGTAATACTGTGGTCACAAGCATTTCTATTCCCTCTCAGAGTCCTGTACACTGGCTTTTCAGGCTTAATAACTCCAGATGAAGATTAAGTCTTCTCATCCACCACATGTAGACATTGTTTATGGCTACAGAGCACCCAGTCAGCTGGAAACTGTGAAGTCCACTTAAGCAACGAGCGCCCAGATGTTTGCAGACAAGCTCAGCCTTTTGTTCTATAAAAGGTGAGAGAAAAAAAAAAACCCAACCATGCTCAGTGTTAATTCATAAGTTGGTTTTTTTTCATCCTACCTTCTGGAAAAGCACCGTATTCATTCATCTCTAGTGGACAATACATGTTGGAAAACNGGGGGGGGGGAAATGGAAGACACATGAAGAGCATCATGCATGTTTTGGGAGTTAAAAGGGAAAGAGAAGGATTCCTAAGAAGGATGAAGAAAAATGTTGAAGTAAGTGTGAGCACTGAAAGACTCAGCATGCTGGGAGCAGAGAAGGATGTTCCATATGGAAAAGAGACTGAAATTGGGAACTAGAGAATTTAGTTAGAAAATTTCAAAAGCTTATAAAGAATCTCCTGGAGGGCAAGATGTGTTAGTTTGTGAGGAAGTCCCTCTGAGAAGGTCATGGAAGTCTTGGGACTTTTAAAAAGGAATGAAACACTGAAATGCATTGTGGGGAAAAGCTCACAAGGGAAACAAACTGAATTATCTCATGTATTTTCCAAGCTCTATTTTCTGTTTCCTAGCATTCCTGAAGAGAATACAAAATAAAGCCATAATTATTTTAGGAAACTGTCTTCTATCAGTTTTACCACTTTCTAACACCACATAATTTTAACTTTGGCAATTGGGAAATATTTAGTTTGTTTAGCTTTATTCAAATGAACTTACTGGACATAAATAAAAACAAACAAAACAACATAAAAATCTAAAATAGAATATTTTTTAAATACAAGCAGAAGAGAAGGTGATTACAGTTAAAGACCACCTTGACCTAAAATCACTACCTTGCACTATGGGACGACATAATCATGGCTAGTCTGGAGCATAACAGGTCAAAGTCAGCATTCAGAAATCTACATAAATTCAGTTTAAATCACTTGGATTTCCTAGGAAAAAAAAAACAAACCTGTTAAAAGTCACTGAAAGCAGCTGACCGTTGAGCTACACAATTTCCAAACCTCTTTGGGTTTTGCTGTCAGCACTTTTTGTGTTTTACCCTCATGTAAAAAGGCTGATTTTGCTAGGAAAGTCTCAGTAGACTACGTAAGTTCAAAATGGTTTTCCAGATGATTTTAGCCAATTTTCAAGCAAAAGATATCTTAAAATTTCACAGACAATGTCCAGTAACAGCACAGACCAACAGCTGGGAAAAAGTCTACCAATGTGAGGATCAAATACATACATCAGGCTACTTAAAGGACTCATGAAGAACCCCTGAGCAACAGGTAGGGGAAGCCCAGGAGTGCACTGGGAAGGCTTTGACAAGGCCCAGGAAGGCAGTGTGACACGTGCTGTGGAGCTGAGAGCCAATACTCACTGTGGAGTTGATGTAACTGGCAGGTTCCCAGGCAGGTGGCATGTTGGGAGGGGCATTCCAGGTAGAGGGACAGTTCTGGTCAATGAAAGCTGTATTCTGCACTGCTGCAGTACCTGGGAAGCCACTAGGGTAGTTCATGTTTTCTGCAGGGGATAAAAGCAGGAAGACAAAAACGAGGCTTTTGCAATGTAACTATGCCTAACATTTCTGTGCAGGAACATCACATCTCCCCAGAGTGAGCGTGGCTGGAACCCACCTAAGCCTTCAGTGACCTCTCTGCAGCCAAGTATAGCAGTGCCTGTTAACCAGACTACCACTCTGTGTTAGGGACCCACTACCAGCTGGCTAGCAGGAGAACAGCAGAAAGAATTGGCAAGGCCTTGAATGGAGGCCAGAGTCTTTATGAGGCACAGAACAGTGCATGGCAGAGCTTGCCCAGGCCTCCCTGCCAACACAGCTCGGCGCCAAGCACCCGAGGGATCACCCTGCTGCCTGGGATACTGGAGCCTGACCTTTCATTATTGCTTAGGTAATGTTAAGGAATTCTAAGTTGCTGCCAGTGTGTTTTCCAAGCCAAGAAACTCTAGCCTGGAAAGGTAATTGGTCACAAGAGGCGTTCTGTTTCACACACTGGAAGGCAGAAGTCTGCCAGAGGGGAAACAAAGAAAATGGTGCAGAAAGATGTGTGTAATACTGTGGTCACAAGCATTTCTATTCCCTCTCAGAGTCCTGTACACTGGCTTTTCAGGCTTAATAACTCCAGATGAAGATTAAGTCTTCTCATCCACCACATGTAGACATTGTTTATGGCTACAGAGCACCCAGTCAGCTGGAAACTGTGAAGTCCACTTAAGCAACGAGCGCCCAGATGTTTGCAGACAAGCTCAGCCTTTTGTTCTATAAAAGGTGAGAGAAAAAAAAAAACCCAACCATGCTCAGTGTTAATTCATAAGTTGGTTTTTTTTCATCCTACCTTCTGGAAAAGCACCGTATTCATTCATCTCTAGTGGACAATACATGTTGGAAAACTGGCTGTCACAAGCTGCATTCCAGTCGATGAAGCTGTCCCAAGAAAAATGAAAAATCTGCTGTCAGAAACCATTTGCAGAACTTCTGAAAGTTATCTGGAAATAATGTATAGCTGTCAGATGCACAGTGCCTGCAGCTGATGGTGAGGTTTTCACATTCTGCTTGCCAGTTCTGCCACTATCTACTCTGTGCCAGTGTGTAGTCACAGTGATTCACTCAGATCTTTTTCCTCTGGGAGGGTGAACAACATGGAGTGAGAGTTACCAGAGTCCTCAACACCTAACTGGGTTCAACTGCTTTGTGTGTACAAAGAAAATAATTGCACTTCTTTCCCACAATCATGGCAATGGTTGATATGAAGTGAAATAAAGTGATTGGAAAGAGAAGAAAATCTAACACTCATGTGTTAATGTAACTCAAGCATTTGAATGCAGGTGCTGGAGGAGCTGACAAGGAGAGGAGTGATGCTGGACCTTGTACTGACCAACACAGAGGGGCTGGTTGAGGGTGTGAAGGTAGGAGGCACCTTGGCTGTAGTGACCACAAGATGGTGGAGTTTAGAATTGCATGCAGCAGGCACAGGACCACAAGCAGGATTGCTACCCTGGACTTCAGAAAGGCCAACCTTGGCCTGTGCTCAGGGAACTGCTTGGAAAAGTCCCATGGGACAGGGCTCTGGAGAGACATTCCAGACCCTCCTGGATCTGTTCCTGGGTGACTTGGTCTAGGTGCCCCTGCTCTGGCAGGGGGGTTGCACTAGATGATCTTCTAGCTCCCTTCCAACCCCTGACACTCTGTGATTCTGTGAATGCTGGAGAATAGCAATTAAAATGGAGATTTTTACTTTCCATACCTCCAGTGTTAGTGTCCTGTTCAACAATTATGCTTGCTAAGCTACACATTAATTTGTAGAGATGATACTTATTTAATTACAACAATTCCATAATATCAAGAAGACTTTTCAGAAGTAATTCTTAAAGGTATGTCAGAAGTGAAACAAGCCCTGCTATGCAGTGAGCCTGAAGGCCAAGTCTGGACCAGGGAGGATCATAAAAGGATTTCACATTATGCTAGTTCAGTTTTACTATTCAGGCAAGAAGTTATCATATGAATAAGTAATTCTTACTTATTCCTACTTATCCCTACTACATATAAAGAATTTCTTCACACTAGTCTGTGGTGCACCTTTCATTAGTAAAAGCTCCAGTGTGGAGAGTCTGAAGTACAGGAATTACACAAGGTCATTAGTGCAGGAAGATCAACCCAAATCTATGCAGAGCCTGAAAAAGATCTACCTGTACCCTTACACCATCTTCAAACAGGACTATATGCCTTTATTTAACAACTCATGTCAATGCTCATGTCATTTAACATGGATACATGCTGCATAGCACAGCCCAAGATACACAGAAGCCACATACTCAGCAAGAGGGCAACAAACTGAAAAGCCAGGCCATGCAAAAGAAGTTAAAGAAATTAAAAACTTTTTTTTTTTTTTTAAATAAATATTTAAATAAATTTGAAAGAAGTTCTGGAACATCTATATCTAAGCAGGAACACCAGTGACTTTGCAAAATAAATGTATTAGCAAAATTCATGTACTAACCAGCACTAAGACTGAAGCAACAACAAGAATTTTACTTTAATATCACAGAATCACAGAATGTCAGGGGTTGGAAGGGAGCTAGAAGATCATCTAGTCCAACCCCCCTGCCAGAGCAGGGTCACCTAGACTAAGTCACCTGCCTTATGACTATTTTGAAGTTCAAGGACCATCCTCTGCATCACAGAAACTTGAACAAAGTGTTATCCACACTGTTGAAATAAAACATGACTTGCCTGTTGTGAATAGAGGGGGTTTCTTGGATCATGCATGGTATATTATTCTCAAGGTTGTAGTTTAAGCTGTTTGTCAGGCAGACTGGCTGGGAAGGCCACAAGTCTCCTGTTGGGTAAAGACCTAAAAAGGGAAAAGGGAATGAAATACAGAACAGGAAAGAGGCTCCACAAACTCTGAATATCATTACACTTTATACTCAGACTCACAATAAAGACTGTGTGCTGGATAAAAAAATTAAATCCAGAATCCCCAAACAATCTATTTTTTTCCTGTGTGATGAATGTCCATTTTCAAATAAATCTCAATTTTATTATTTCTTAAAAAAAAATAAAATTATATAAAAATATTTGAACTGAGAACCTGAAATTCAACCAAACAGGGCAAGAAATCCCTAGAGAGTCCTTGAGCCATCAGCTGTAAGCCGCAAGGTGGGACCCCTCCTCATGCCAGGATGGAGGGCAGGGAGCTGGATCATCAGCAGCCTCCCCCTCACCCCCACTCAAGTCAGAAACCATCTCTGAAGTCCAACTACATGAATGCAGTGGGAACAGGGCTGGGCTTTTAACAGTCAAGAGCCATTCCCAAGCAAACATGATGTGAACTCATTACAGCAGAGACATTAATTGTGCTGCTCTCTATAGACTGGGTGCCCTGACTGCCCATATCTTGGTTCCTACTAACTGTGAGAACAGGCAGCTGGAGAAAGGAAAAAAAATCCCAATTAGCAGTTTCCATGATGGTTGCAAAGTTCTATTTAATTATTTTACACAACAGATAGAATATTGCTGCTGAGAAGCAAAATTAATTAGCATTTGTATGCTACTAGTCACAGGTTAAACCTACAGCAGAAGGGCAGAACCACATGTCCTAACCAGCTTTTAACCTGTGCTTTACCACAAGACTGCTGCTTGGATGTATCCCAAAAGACAAGTTAATGTTACTTGCTTTTGAGATACAAGCAATGAAAGCTCAAGAGTTTTAACAGCCCCACCCAATCTCATTCATCTTTCACTGCTTTCTGAGAGAGCAAGTGCCAATTGTGGAGATTTTAGAGAGAAAGATGTGACCTGATTTGATGACATGTTTATTTGAACCCAGCAACCAGTGCCCTTGATCTCCCAATCTCATTCTTTTTGGATATAAATAAATGCAAAGCAAGTGAAAGAAGAATCAAAGAATACCTAAAATGTGAGTTGCAAGCTAGTGCTGTCTTAACTTAAAGGGGCCACAGCAAAAAAAGTTCAGTTTCTAAGCTTCCATTTGTTCACTTTTAATTTGTTTAGAAGGCAAATTCTAGTAGTGTGTCTATGAGAATGGTATGTACTGGTATGTACTGGGCACCATCACTGAAACTGCTTGACAGTGCCTATAAAACAAGCTTCAATAAATAAAACAACTTTTAACACAGCAACTGACCTTTATTTTTGTCAGGGTCTGCAGCTATGTCAGTGAAATTGGGACATAAAGTTTCAGGGTACTGGCGGATGCTGTTCATGTCTCTGCTGAATGAAAAGAAGATTAAAGTTCTTAATTCTAGACATGTTTCATAAGCCAAAGTATGTCAAAGAAGTACACAGAGAGGAATAAAAACAATCTAATGAACATAGAAAGTGATTGCCATTACTTTTCCACTCCTTCCTGATTTTAATTTGAATTAACCACTGTGCAATTTTTTTTTCAATTGAAAGCCAACTATTTATTACACATGAAAATGAGCACAGTTAATACATCTTAATTACCCCACATTCATAATCAAAGTATCAACCTATTGCAAATTATTTCAACAGCTCCTCTCTAAAATTGGAAAACAAGCTATAGCCCATGAAGTTGAGTAGGATCTCCCACCAATAGTTGAATCTTTACAACTTTGAGGCAGGTTTACTTTTCTGTGCATGAAGACACAGAGGGACACATGAACATCCAATTCATATTCATCAAATCCCATCAAAGAAACTCCTCAATATGAATGGAAACATTTTCAAGCCCCAGAGGAAAAGGATTAAATTACTTTTGCTAGTGAAAAGAGCATCATGAATGAGAAGTGAAATGAAGGCTCAGAGTAATAAAAATTGGAGATGCTATCTCTAATACAAGGAAGAGGTAGAAAGGAATGTGGGGGAGGGGAGAATCAATTTGCATGCTGTATATCCTAGGAGAACATTATTCCCAATAAAAGAGTAACATCAACTTGAAAGTCTCACCTTTTTTTTTCATTTTCTTTTCTTTTTTTTTTTTTTTAAAGTTACTTTAAAACTACGTGGTTACTCTAATATAAGTGGTAATGGCAATGTAGTAAATTGTTAAGATCTGGAAGAAATAAAGTGGGGTTTTTTCCCCCCCCATTTTATTTTACAGTTGGAAGTATTTATTTCCCCAGAACAATCCATTCTGCATATATCTTTTCATGTGCTGAAGAAGATTCTTCTTCTTTCAACTAGTAAGCACAATTAGATGATCATTAAAAAATGACTGGATGACAGGTAGGTTTAATTTATCAAACTGAGACAAGATTTCAAGTTGGTGCTATTTCTTTCAGGTCTTATATGTGTAGATTCATTTTTTTTACCTGGTATTGCAGATGTTATGAGACAGATTTAAAGTGATAGGAGTTTCAGATGGAAAATCATTTTGTGAAATATTCTCTCCTAAAGAAAAGAATGGCTGTGAAAATCAAAGATCCTAAAAAAAACAGAAGTGTGTGCAGAACATACATACACACAAACACAACCATCAATGGAGTTCATCAAGTTTCCTCTCAGATTCATATTTCTCATGCCAGTTAAGTGGCTCAGGTCTCCTGTCTCCTCATTCCTCAAACACAGACATCCAACCCCAGCACCTCAGATCTCAACTGCTTTCACATATTCCTCTCTGGGGATCTCTTAAGCAGAATCACAGAATTGTCAGGGTTGGAAGGGACCTTAAAGCTCATCCAGTTCCAATCCCCCTGCAAAAAGCAGGGAGACCTCCCACTGGAGCAGGTTGCTCAGAGCCCCATCCAGCCTGGCCTGAAACACTTCCAAGGATGGGGTTTCCACCACCCCTCTGGGCACCCTGTGCCAGTATCTCAGCACCTGCATAGGGAAGAAAGTCTTCCTCATGGCTGATCTGAATCCACCCAGCTCTAGTTTGAATCCATTCCCTCCAATCCTGTCACTACCCAATGGCCTAAAAGGCTTTCCTGGAGCCCCTTCAGATCCTGGAAGCCACAAGAAGGTCCTCCCAGAGCCTTCTCTTCTCCAGACTGAACAACCCCAACTCTCTCAGCCTGTCCTCATAGGAGCTGCTCCAGCCTCTGATCACCCTCGTGGCCCTTCTCTTGACACATTCCAGCATGTCCATATCCCTCCTGTACTGGGGGCTCCAGAACTGGATGCAGCTCCAGGGGGGTCTCAGCAGAGTGGAGCAGAGGGAGAGAATCCCCTCCCTCACCTGCTGGCCACGCTGCTCTGGCTGCAGCCCAGGACACCAGTGGCTTTCTGGGCTGCAAGAGCACCCTGCTGGCTCCTGTTGAGCTGCTCACCCCCCAGCACCCCCAAGTCCTTTTCTTCAGGGCTGCTCTCAAGTCCTGAAGAAAACAGCTACATTTTTTACGAGAGTAATGTGATGTAACAGAAATTCAAAAGGTAGAAACTGCTTTGACTAGTGTCAGATCTTTTCTCTCTCCATGAAAACTAATGGTGCAGCTTCCTCACTGAGGAGACTGACACTTTTCTCTGTAGCCTGACAGCTCATCCATCTCCACAACACTCATGCTACTTTTTTCCCCCCCAAGCACCAAGTTCTTTAAATCTTTCCTCATGTTTCTGAGAGGTGCCTTATAAAAGGCAAATGACAAGCAGCAGGCCATGCCATTGCACCCCTTTCCCTTCAGAAGGCTGGCTGAAACTCTGGCCACTACTGTACAGAGGTGGTATGTGCAGAACTTACTGGATGGAAGAAAATGCCTGGCAGTAATCATGGGCTTTTTATCTCCATCTGAACTGCTGGTGCTGCTCCAGCTACCCCAGCTCCCACGACTGGCACGAACACTTCCTGATGAACTTCCACAATCTGAGCTTGAATCAGAACAAAACTTCTCCAAACACTTCTTTCTGGATCGTTGATAAAAGCTTTCTAAAGAAGTTGGAAAGAAAAAACCAACCCCAAACAACCCAACACAGAACATTTAAGCAAGTATTTTAGCTGAAGGATCAGTGAGAAATCATCTGAAACATGAACTTACATGGATTCTTTGAGTTTATATGGATTCTCTGAATTTATTAATAGGACAGAAAATAATCCTTATTGATAGACTAAATAAAACAAATGCACCAGCCCCTACAATGAGGAGTTGATGGTCTACATGACAGCTCCAGTATGATGAAAGAAAGTGAGAATACAGCACAGCTAGAGCCAATAGATGACAGAGGAAGCCCACACTGCTCTTTGAAATACAGATATATTTTAAACATGAAACATAAGCTGGCTGTAGGACCTGCATTAAGCAAGTGATAATTGTTGCAAGTAATAAATTCCTTCAGTGACAGATTCTCCTTTCTTATTATCTTATCAGGAAGGCAAAGGTCAATGCTATAAACATTGGCACCTTCTTCAGCCTTCCTCTTTCCAGAAGCCAGGGAGGAACTGCTGATTAAAATCCCATCCAGAAGGCAGGCAGCCCAGGGTTTTTGAACACACCTGTTCTAAAGGTGGCTTTGCAATGCAGCTGCTTGAGTTTGAACACAAGCAGACTGTCAGTCCTTCATCTGGGACTGATGGACTGCAGCTCCAAACTGCCACACCTGCTGGTCTGCCCCACAAAGAAAGCACATGAAGCCTTTCAGAAGCAAGCAGGTTTCAGGCACAGCATGGTGCCAGTGCTGCCGTCTCCACAGCAGGCTCTGACAGGGAGACACGCACAGGGCACTCGAGGAAGGGATACAGCCAGAAAACACTCATGGTGTGTCTTCCCCTGTTCAAGACAATGAAGATTGCATACCTGTTTCTCCTTGTACAGACAAGCTCCCAGCTTTCTGGTCTGCTTTACAGCTCTCCCCATTGCCCTGAGGACACCAGGCTCTGATTCCAATATTTGCTCTCAGATCCGGCCGTTCGAATTCCCCACACACGTGCTTCAGCTCGCCCTGCTCAAGGACCCTGCAACACCCACAGCCCAAGAGACACCCCAGGTCACAGCCTGTGCTTCAGCTGCCCTGCTCAGCATCACACACTGCAACCTGCACAGCTGGCTGAGGCAGGCTGTGGGGCAAGGGAATAGGCTGAAGAGTCTTATTCTCCAACTTTACAGTCATCTAAAAAAAGTCTTTACCAAATATCATGTCTGGGTTGGGTTGCAAGGGACTGCTAGAGCTCAGCCAGTGTAGCCACATCTGCACCTAGAGCAGGGTGCTCAGAGCCTCCTCAACCCCACCTGGGATGTCTCCAGGGATGGGGCCTCCACCACCTCCCTGGGCACCCTGTGCCAATGCCCACCACTCTGCTGGGAAAGAACTTCTGCCTTAGTTCTCATCTCCATCCACTCCTTGCTCATTTCAACCATTGCCCCTTGGCCTTTNGGAGGTCTGCCCAGAGCAGAGCAGAGGGGCAGAATCCCCTCTCTCCATCTGCTGGCCACACTGCTCCTGCTGCAGCCCAGGCTGCCATTGGCCTTCTGTGCTGCCAGCACACACTGGCTGCTCGTGTCCAGCTCCAAGTCCTTTTCTGCAGGGCTGCTCCCTGTCACCTCCTCCCCCAGCCTGGATGGACAGTGGGGATTGCTCTGGCCCAGGGGCAGGACCCTGCACTTGCTCTTGTTGAACCTCATGAGGTTCCCCTGGTCCCCCCTCTCCAGTCTGTCCAGGTCCCTCTGGATAAATGCAAATGAAACTACTGCTCCTCAGGTGGAGAAGCAAAGCCACGTGTGAATATTTAACTCCATCTCTAATGCACTCATAGAAGGCAATCAGATCTTACAGTGGGAAGCACAGTCCAGCATTATACAAAGATTCCAACAGACAGAAAATGTGCCTCAAGTCTGTTTCATTGGCATAATTATAACTGGGCTAAAACCATCATCTGAAGTATCTTTTTTTTTTTGCAGGTAAAACTGAAATATCTGGATGCAGAAACTAATAAAAGCCAGCTGTCAAGTTTCTGCAGGAAGGAAACAGTTAAATCTTAACTCAGAAAGTGGCAACTGCTGAATCAGCTCAAGGAACAGACACCAAATTTCAGTATTTCATTTCCATCTTTTTTTTTTTTTGTCCTTCCTACCTTCAAACGTGTGCATCCTGCAAAGATTTACACACGTGCTGACTTTCCCACATTACAAAGAGTAATTTGTTTATAATGAGTTATAACAGCCCCTTTGGATTTACAGTCTCCTTGTTAAGTCCACTGAACTGAACAGGGCCACTTGCAATAAAAACTAAGTCTGTGAAGGTTTGGTGGGATTGGAGCCTTAATTCAAAGGGCTGGGGGAGGGGAAGAATGAGGATTTTTCTCCTCATCCATGTTGCTGTTCTAGTAGTGTTTTATAAATAGTATTTTTTAACAACAGTCAAAATTACTTAAATTTAAATAAAGTAAAAAAAAACCAAACCCAAAACTGAGCAGTTCACAGGTAACTTTAGAAATGCAGTTAAATAAACTTCAGGAGGCAGGTGGGAAGTGACTTCCCAAGGTGCTCTCAAATTATTTTGAGCCTACTGCTGCACTAATCTTTTTAATCTTTATGGCAAAAAATGCAACCCACTGTCTCTTTTCTACAAATTTCCCTGCCAAAGCTACTAGAAAACAACATTCTCTCAGCTACTCAGTACAGCAGATAACTCTCCTCAAGTTGGAATCATTTCAGCAATTTTTTCTTTTTTTGAATGAAGAGAATACATGACTACATTTTATCTACCCAACACTCAATGGAAAGGAAGCTAACCATCCAAACTTCAGAAACAGCAAATTCCAGACTGTAACTGAGAGCAACCACTGCTATGCACAATGGGGTAGCAGATTGGGGTGTGTCTATCTAGATCCAGATTTACTCATGGAATTTTTCATATTGTTTTACTTTTTTTTTTTGCTGGGCATACTTAGCACTGCACATTCTTAAAAATAAAGGCTCAGGCCAGGATTAAAGTGCATTTCTTTAAACAGATAAAGCAATCATGCCTAATGTGCCATGCAAAAACTGCAGAAACATTACAGAAACTTGGATTTCTTCATGATCTGGTCAGGCAATACATACCTTGTAGATATATTAATGTTCTTCTTCTTATTTTTTCTAGATGTTCTATTTCTATTCCAATTCATATTTGGTATGTTTCCTTCCTTCTTCTCTTGAGGTTTCTTCTTCCTATACACATCATCTTGCTAAAGGTAAAAATATGAGCTGAGACAATACATACATTATCAAATGAAGTTGAGGCAATAAATGAACTCCATTGGATTTGTCTAACTGAAGTTCTCTGGACAAAATGACCCGACCCAAATGCATAGTCAACTCATGATTTAGTGCCTTTCCACAGCACATCCTCTTCCCAGCACCATCATTTGACCAGCCTTTCCAAGACTCTGTCCTTCAAGAGACCAACAGATGATGAGGGAGAAATTTTCTGAATTCCCAGTGTTAGCATTTTCCCCCCTCACAAAATCTAGCTCTGACTTCCAGGGATATAAAAAAAATAAAATAGGGGGAGAAAAAGGAAAGCAAGTCAATAAAATTCCCAATGTGCTAAAAACAAAAAACATCTGCCAGATTTATGATCAGTTTGTGTGTAAGTTCAGCAGCAATAAATCCTCCCTTTCCTCAGCAGCTGGGGGGGGGGGGGGGGGGGGGGGGGGGGGGGGGGGGGGGGGGGGGGGGGGGGGGGGGGGGGGGGGGGGGGGGGGGGGGGGGGGGGGGGGGGTGCATTCATTTGAATTACAGCTGAGGAAATTATAGGGTAAGTGCAAAGAATGCAAGAAACAAACTGAGCACCATCAGCCACACACAGAAAGAAATGGGTACCAACAGCTCCCAAGACAAGATTGGCCCATCTTTTTTTGGGCACATGTTCATCAAGCATGGTCAGCAATTCCTCCTGACACCTTTTTGCTATGAGACTCCCATCCAGCAGAGAGGACCCAATCTAAACTCTTGGGGTTTTCTCACTACCTGATGAAGTTCTGCTGTGCTCAGAAATCTGTGGTGGAGAATGATTCTCAGCAGCTTCACAATGTTAGTGAGTTTCTTTCTGCCTACTAACAGTCTCAAGTGCTAATTTCTGAAGCCAAGTCCTGCATTTGGAGCTCAGGCACAAGAAGATCTGCCCATCTATGGCCCTGCCCCCTCATCATTGCTGTGCTGTAGATTCCAGTGTGGCTGTGCCTGGTCCAACACTAACAAAGGATGTCTCTGGTGTGATAAAGCCAGTAGCACAACAGAGGGGCTGTTTTAATTTTTACCCCAACTGTTCATCATTCCATAAAGCAGCATTCATATACAATGGGTGTAAAGACAATGTCTGCATATTTCCTTATTCCTCTGATTTAAAGTATTTCAGCTCTTTGCACTTAATAGTCTCTACATACACACCCATTTGTGTGTGTAAACAAACATCAAAAAGAGGAGTTTACATTTGAAAAGCAGAAAGATCACAATACAGACCTCAGAAGAAGTAACCTCCTCTTTTGCACAGCATGGAGTCTCTTCCTTAGGTCCTTTATTAATCTTTTTCTCCGTGGAAGGCTTGAGGTTGATCTGCTTTTTTAAAGTCTCACAGTTTTCTGTTTCATTCCTGAGAGGCACTTGCTGGCTATTCCCTACAATTAAACAGGAATTAGTTTGCTTTGGAAGAGAATGGACTCCAGATCACAACTACAGCATCTTCTATCTTCAAAAACAGCCCTGCCTTGCTTTCCAAAACACTAGGAGACTAACCTCTAGGCTGCTGATGCTGAAAGCATCAAAATCAGAAGCTGATACTGTACACAGCATTCTTACAGCAGCTGCAGAAAGAAGCTCTGTGTTGACTCATCCTTGTGGGCACACCACTCCCAGCAGATGCAGAAATTACCTAAATCCTGATATCACATCTCAATCTGAGCTTTTTGCACCCCAAAGCCATGGGTCTGTAGGGTCAATTTGAAGCCACAAGCTGGGTGAGGATGAGCCTTTTCAAAAATGGGTAGATGGAAATAAGGACAGCCTTTATTTGATGCTTTATAAAGTCTCTCAAGTGCCTTCTGCATTCCCTTTGAAGACAAAGAGAAGTCATCCTTTTTTTAGGTTGGGTTCTGTGTGGAAAAACCATCATTTTCTTGAGATGCTTTTGAGAAAGAATATGGATTCTTGTGTAAAAATCCAACATATAAAAAAAAAATGAGAGAAAGCTCAAGCTAACAGCTGGCTGAGCCACTCAGTCAAGTCACTGAAATCACTTCAGCTCTGATTGCTTCCAGGTATCTCACAGAACTGCAACACATCCACATTCATTTGCTACTGAGACCTTTGGCTTGTCCTGCATGAGAAATGCCATTGCTCATCACATCAGACTGGTCTCAAATGAGAAAAAAACCCAACATTTGGGTGTGCCTTTAATGGTTTCCTGTATACCAACCAACTCTACCACCCTAGCTGTGAGTCAGCCACTCTCTCCTCCCTGGAGCAGGCAGTCACAATGACTGCAAAAGGATCCCATGTGAATGCAACACTAGAGATACCTGGCAAGTATCAACAAACTGAAAATAGTTTTGTTGATGAAGTTTTGTCTAGTATCTCCCAACTGGTTTATGAATAATAATGATTTCCACAGCCTGCTACTTTCCTGTGTATGTAAATACAGTTAGGACAGAATTACTGATTTATTCCTCCTCCCCACCATCTGATTTCATAATTCAAAGCAAAAAAAACCAACAAACCAACACTCTGCAATTTAGGAGCAAGTGGAGAATGCCAAAGTACTTTGCAAGCATGAGTGGAATTATCCTGCCTCCACCCCAGACAGCACATTTGTATCCCACAGATAATGACACAACATTTAGCAAAGGAGTTGCGAAGATCCAATACTGGAAGTGCTTGCTTGCTGACTCTAAAAAAGAGGCATCAGATTTTCAGTGGACCTGAGACTCACAAACTGGGATGTTTCTGAATATTAGACAATATATGTGTCTTAAAAGCAGAGCTATGACATCAGTTAAACCTTTACAATGCTATGGCATAGGCTTGAAATCTGGAAACCAAGGCATATTTATGAAACAACTTTTAATGCAAGCTGTTTCCTTAGGAATGTCAACAGCTAAATCAGAGTGAACGTGTAAGAAATAGCCCAGTTCCTCATCCCACACACACAGTCTTGATCTCAACAGAAGATTTCACCCAATACTTCTGAATGACAGAAATTGGGGGAGAAGCAAAAATAAATTACCATTTTTCCTAGAAATTTCTTGCAGATCTGGCTGCTGCTGAGGTGAATTTCTGGACAAGTGACTTTCAGGTAGCTTCTTGGACATCTTCACAGGACAGAACTCCTGTTTTTTGAGCTCAACTACATTTTCTGAAGTTTTAAGGTTAGTTTCCTTAGGAAACATACATGTTTGAAGATCTTCCTTCAGATCACACTCCGAAGAAGTATTTTTCATGAGAACTGTATTTTTCAGTGCAGTTTCTTCTTTACCCAGAAAGCTTTCTGGAAAAGTTAAATTCTTGTTAACATTTATGCCATTTGCATATTTCAGAGTTACCCAGTTCTCACTGACAACGTCAGTGCAAATGTCCTCTTTTGGTGCTGAGATTTGGTTCTCCACAACCTGGTTTTGTTTCTCATCACTAGCTGCAATGGCACTGCCAGCTGCTGTGTTTGGTTTCTGCTTACTGTAGTAAACTGAACATTTGTGTTTCTTCTGAGAGTGGCTGTAGGTTGCAGGACTTCTCTTTGCTGCATTCTGACTTCTGCTGGAAGAAGTGCCTACAGCCAGAAAGCCCTTCCCTTTGCCTTTATCTGAGGAGCTGTAAGAATCCATAAAAGTTTTGCAGCTTCCCCTGGAGAGAAAAGGAAATCAGTTGAGATCTGTTTTAATCTACAAAGATAACATGAATTGGTTTATGAGACAGTCTGTAAGAAAAGAAAGGGGGGTATGTTCACAAGCCATCAAGCTGCATTAGGTTTCAATTGATGACACCAGCAAAGCACACTCTGACTTCAGTGGGAGTTGAGCAAGACTCCAAGTATGTGCTCAGCCTCCAAAAGCACTTACAGGCTTCACTAAATGCCTAACTGACCACCCCAGAGGGTCAGATTTGAGGATCATTAATGTTTTCTCCATTCTTTCCATGGCTACTGCACACAGTGTGTCCTTGACTTCCATCACACAATTTTTACCTTGTGTGCTGCTGACAATACACAATAGTAATAAACCCTGGAGTTCTTCCATTTCTCTTTAGTGGAGATGNGTTTTATAGCAACTGTCAGTGTATTTCTCATATCATGGTGAGAAATTAATAACAGGAGTCATCCCTTTTGCAACTGAAGGCTGGGCCAGGGGCATATCTAACAACAAAGAAAACAAGAATGAGGAAACTTGTGGTGGAAATAAACCCTTTTTTTCTCTTGCAACCCTTATTAGGTGTTGTATTTACAGTGCTTCCCCATAGACCATGTGCAAAACATGTTTTATCAATTTAATATATATATTATATATATAATATAAATAAAATATATTTACTTGTAGGAATCAGAGCTGATTATGTCAACAGAGTTGTTGTTCTGCTGTGGTGAGGAACTAGGATTTGGCCTCTGTCTTGATTTCATGAACTCTGCTAGAATATATTGGGCTTGCTGGCAGGCTATCAGGATCACTCCAAGCAGGGACAAACTGCCAAAGGAAACAACACATACTGGTGTCTACAGTTTTCAGGAGTATACAGTGAAAGAGTTAAAAAGTCTCTAATAAATTATTTGAAAAGTGCATCTTATTAATAAATTGTAAGCAAGAAGAAAGGGATGAAATAGCAAAATACAGTTTAAAATAAGTAAATTGTAATGGTTTTTTTCCCCTCTTTTCCTTATAAACCTTGCTAGGTATTCTCTTAATAAAATAACTCAGCCAGGAGCTTTACAATGAAAAAATCCATATTAAAAAAGCTAGGAAGTGATTTGAGGGTCAGTAAGAAGTCTCACTACAACACAGTGGCAACTTATGATACTTAACAGTCTTCTGAGTACCTTCTATTATTTCATTATAGGTATGTCATTATTTTGGCATTAATTTCATAATGTTGCTTTCTTTTCCTAGAGAAAATGCTGGCATAAAATGGGCTACAAACGTGACCACACTGAACTAAAACCAAAGCTACAAAATACCCTCTTTCTCTGTAGTGTATTAATTGCACCAAATATACATCATGCAGAACAAAAGTCTTACTCAGTTCACACTACACAGTGTGAAAGTTTAGTAAAGGAAGAGAAAAAAAAAAAGGAATATGCATAGGAGCTGTACCCTTAATTGTTGCACACAGGCACAGTCCTCTTAAAGCAGTTTACCATGTGTAGACCACGAGCCAGCTGACACAAACCCAGTCAGCTTTCCAGGGTAAAGCCAGGTCTAGCCTGTTTAGCAGCATGCCTAGCACAAGCCACTGATAAACACAAAGATTTTTTATCAAGGAAGAAAAGAAGGGAAGAAGGAGAAGGAAAAAAGATATTTGTGTTTTTCATTAACCTCAGTGGGTTGTCTGAAACTTTATAAATAAAATTCAAGTTAATTTTCCAGAATTACTTAATCCACCAGTCCTTTTGTTTCCACTTATGATGTTTAGATACCTTACATGGTGTGTCTGTACTGTGGGAGGGAATAAGTGTCTAGCAAGGAACATATCCACTGGGTATTCTGTGAGGATATCCTAGCCATATGTCTTTGCAGCATTAACATGGTTCAGTTTCTCAGGAGGAACAGTAAGAAATGCTTGACAACTGCATCAGCAGCTACAGCCCCACACCTAAGCCATCCCAGCCAGTTGGCAGGACTCTCAGAAGATGTGCAGTAGAGATTCAGGCCCCAACACCACCAAGAACCTAACCCAAACCAAAAGCACTTGCTGATCTTTCACAGTCCCTTCCTTTCCAAACCAACACAGGGGCCCCGGGGGAGCCATTACCTTACAAAGAGGACAGTGAGCCTCCAGAAAGACTCCTCCCAGCTGGGTCCTGGCACCACATCTGCACAGAGTGGCAGCAGGTGGTGAGGAAGGGTCACGTTGAGTGTGAAGTGGAACTCCAAATCAGCAGCAGTCACCAGCGTCAGCTCCCGGATCACCCACGAAGATGTGAAGTCAGGAGTGAATCTGTCAGGAGAAGCAGACAGAGCTGGGGTGATTTCTCCAGCTTTGGGGTGAGTTTCATTTCCTGAAGTTGTGCTGATACCAAAAAATACAAAATAATATGAAAAAAAGACACTAAGTGACCACTGTCTGCTCAGACTATGCAGTAGCACCTGAAGAGGGTAAGACTTTGAGGTCATCTCCAAGCAGTAAAACTCAAGTATTTACTGTGACTTTTCACAATAATATTGTGACTCACTCTCTTTTTCTCTAGGAGGTGCATAGGATCAACTCCTGCTAACCAACATACTCTTGACCAAAAGTCAATCATACAGGCTGGAAAGACAGGGAAAGCAGAAAACATCAGATTTGTCTCTTCTTCCACTTATTTCCCTGACCCATTCCATCACTGTCTTGGAGTGCCATGGAAACTACAACTTGCCTTTCCAGTCAGCAGAGGTGATATTGTATATGAAGCTGCAGTTACAGCCATACAGTAATATTAACTCTGCTGAAAGTCATGACTTGCACTCAACAGGGTTTTTAAAAGAATCAGTTTCAGGCTCTGTGTGATGTTAGGAAATCATGACTAGATTGTGGCCAGGCTACTGAAACAAGCTAGAGAATAACAATCACAACCAAAAAAATCCCAACCAACCAAAAAAAATCCAAAACAATGGCAAATCATTTCTTAGTCTTTTCTTGTGATAACCTTTTTGCTTTATTACTTCCTAATGCACTGATAAAAGCATTTATTCTGGTAGGTTTCTTCTTGAAAATAATGGGAGTCTTACAAAAGAAGCATGATTATATTACCAGCTAGTACAACACTTATTGAAAAGGGGAAATGCTTATGAAATTTGGATTCAAAGCTCACCAAATTCTGTGCCTGGGTGTGCTACTGGAGGGTCTGTTACTGAAATTAATCAATTCTAATTTACCAGGAAGTGAATTTGTCAGCAAATTTGTCAGTGCTTACACAATGCTGATCTCTCGTGATGAGTTCTGAGCCAGGAAAAATTCCTGACAGTCTAACACTTCAAATCCATATCCTTGGCAACTGTAACCATTGATTTTCATTGATGAAATTGTTATAGGAAGAGGCCCAATGTTCTCTACTTTGAAGTTCTTCGTAATGGATAAAATTTGCTTGCTGTCTTTCAGTTCTTGAAGGGAAAAAAAAAAAGAATAATTATTTTACAGGGCTTAAAAATGTTTTATGTTTATGAATAAATTGTTCTTTACTTTCAATCTAATAAAAATTCAGAATGTTCTAATACAGATTGGTTTGCAGTAGTGTATTTCCAGAATTGGTAACTACCCTCAGTCAGTGTTTTGAGGAAACAGAATTGACAACTCTTCTGACCAAGCTCTTCAGCTTTTTGCATTTCAACATGCTGGTCACTGAACATATCAGGAGCACTATGGAGTAAAGCAGCCAGCTACAAATCAGAGACCTGTTTCCTCTTACTCACGTCGTCTGCAGTCCATGAGAGTGGCTTCTGGCACTTTGAATCTAAGAGATCCTCCTGCACCAGGGAGTCTTCCCCCAACTTTAAGCAATTCTTTGGCTCCAAATCCTTCCACACTGACCACGTCCAGAACAGTCAGGTTGTTTCTGTGAACATAAAAATCAAGCAATCAGCCACTAGGTGCCAATCCAAGACAACAGTTGTTTGAGTAACAGGATCACTGGCCACAGCTGGATGGGTTTCCCCTAAATACTGCTAGAATCACTCTGGAGCCAGTCATCACAGGGAAGGAAAAAGCCTTGTGACCACTGCCAGTGGATAACAACAGTGCCACTTGGTAAAAACAGCTGCTTCTTCCATCACCTCTCTGCTCCAGAGATGTTTGGCTTCCTGTGATAATTCAATAGCTCACTGGATAATTGAATTCCAGCATTATGGAGTTAAGTTGAAAATAGCAAAGCTACCCAATGTGTTGTGCTCTCAACTCAAAAAATACCTCAGTGCCTTCATATGCATTTTATAACCCTCACATGTCATGGAAAAAGAATAGGCTCTTTTTTTAATGACTAAGCCATAAGGCACAGAGATCCTTTAAGTTATTTTTTATTAAATTGGAAGTATTCTAACTTTAAAACTTTGATCAGTTGTCTTTGCTTCAAGATTTGGCAAATTCATTTCTTACACTGAGTTGTTTGATTCCCACTTAGAGCTGAAACTTGGCTTACCTGATTAAAATAAGAGAAGCAACTCTTTTGTAGTCAACTGGTGTAAAAATGACACCAACTTTTCTAGTTTCTAGTGGCTGTAAGCTTAACCAAAGCAGCTCAGAACTGCATTTCTTGCTGATGAGATCCTCCTGATGTGCACTCTGCTAAACAAAAATGCAATTCTTATTCACAGAAAACACATGTGTTTAAAGAGCTCACTAAAGCAAGCACGACATCTTTACTTAGCACCACGTAAGTTATTTTTGGCAAGGCACAGGAACTGCTCACTAATTTGTTATACAAAAGCCTTTCAATTTGACAACATAAAACATCAGATAAGGTTATTTATTTGAGCAAAAGTTCATATTGCTGCACTTATTATTATGAGGAATGTATTACTTCATTTATTATTTTTTTAAATAGCTTTTATTTCCTCAGATGGAAAAGAAATTATATAGTGTCCTTCATATTCAAGGAATCCTGAAACACTTCACAACATGATGAGAACTGACACTGTACTGATTGCACAGGGAAATGTGGCAACCATTACACCCTCAGCATAAGACTTGCAACTTGATTTCAGTGAGAAGGGGACTGCTGGCAAATATGTTGATCATTTCAGCCACTGGAAACAAGCCCAAGTGCACTCCCCATCATATTCATTGAAGACCAAAACTACCAGAAGTTCACCAAGTTGGGAAATAAAGTAAACATTTCTGGTGTTTATTTTATTGCCTTTTGTGTGTGTATGCATATGCCTTTGTTGTTGTTTTGTGTGTTTGTTTTATATTGCTGCTTTTCTTTTTCCTGTTAAAAAAACAAACCAAACACCATAAAACTTTCTATTCCAGATCTGGGGGTGTCCTCTTAGAAAAGGGTGATCAGACACCTATAGCAGTCAAAACAAACCACTGATGTTATAAAATAAGCTCTTGATTGCTTGGTTTTCAATTCATGGAGGTTGTACTATTGGCTTTTCTGTTCTTTTCCAGTCCAAAACGTTTTTATTCTTAGCCTGTTCCTCTTTGTATGTTCTTAGAAGAACACACAAGAAGTTTTTGAACCTGCATTTATCAGTCAATTTGTATGACAAGCAAAGCACATATGGCACTTTGCAGACTTCATCCTGTCAGTGCCTACAAAGATCCACACTCACTCCACTGTGAGCCCAACAGTTCACCACACATGCACAAAAAGTGCCTAGGAAAATTGTGACACATGCAAAGCCTTCAATATCAGCAGCTAGGGATTTGGTTAACAAGCCAAGATCCATCCCTTATGTGATGAATACCTATCTGTCCACACATGGAACTCCTAGCTCTTCAAGCCTCTGATGAAAAGCAGATAATGCACACACTGATGTTACAACCTATCACTCTTTTTTCTGGTTGGTTGGAAGGGGCTGTGGAAATTTAGTCCTATACAACTAGTACTAGGGGAAGTACCTTGTCTTTTTTCAGGGTGTGCCTACAGACTAGGATTTACAAACTTTTTTTTCTGATCACTCTCACAACCTCTGACAGGAAGGAAGGGTCAGCTTTGATCAGTGTAACAAACATAGCCTTTTCTTTTTATAAGGTACTAATCTTTCACTAAGGTCTTAAAGCATATGTGCTATCTGTATCTACCTAGGACATTAAAGAAGTGGGTGCAGCATGGCCAAACACCAAGGAAAATGTCAATTCCAGGCTTGTGCACAAACTAGAAGCCTAAGGAGAAATTCCCCAGGTCCCCTGGACAGTGCTCTGGTTGTCAGAGAATGCCAACATCCCTGATGCAGCATCTTCTCTATCACCCATGAGCTGTGGTTGTACCCCAGAGCATGACCACAGCTCAGCACTGGTGTGAACACCCATGTGGTACCTCACCTGTGTTAAAAATGAGGCAATGGGAACCAGAGAGAGCCAGGACATTCCAAACTGAATCTGGGAGTTGTAGCAAGACTGAGGTGAGCTGGAGAAAACTTGCCTTCTCCTCCTTTCAACTAGCAGGACAGTCTTTCTATCAGCTAGCTTCTGACATCACCAACTCAAAAGCCAACCCTGAGCCAACTTCATGGTCAACCTGGGGCTACATGTGTCCCAACCCAGAATGCAACCCATGGCCTCCCCAACACCTACATGCACACAGGCACCAACACCCTCCCTACAGCTGTTTTCAGAACAGACTCAGACTTTGAAAAGATAGAAGCCTGACTGAGAATCAAGAAAATCACTATTAAATTGCTTTAAATAGCACTTGGGAACAATTCAGCTGCATTGTAGCTAGAAAAAGCTTTTTTCTAGTGTGTCAGGCTACTTTTGTCAAAATGAGCCATCTTACCCTGTGAGCACATTCATCCACAAGCCTGAATTCAGTGGTTGTGAAATTAATAGCTTCCACATTTATGCCAAACCTAAAGAAAACAAAACAAAACAAAAAAAGAAAAAGAAAAATTAAGCACTTCAAACCTAGGCTGTCAGAACTACACTGACTTAGTTTTACATGCTGGCATTTATTGTTAAATGAGGAATGCTTTAACAGTTGCATTTTGAAGATATCAAATAGAGTGGAGCTGTGGTACCACATTTTAGCAGAATACAGTACAAATCAGTTGTATGAAACAGTTTCTAAAGCCATGCAAACACAAATGCCCCAAAGCTTTTTTTGCCCACGTGTTAAGAAAGAATAATTATCAAATCTCCTTAATTTATACAACTATACCTCTTTCTGTTCATTTATTTGTCTCAGCATTTATTGGCCTGAGAGCAAATTGTAAGAGAGACAAAGCGTAAATTGGTTTAAATTATTAAAAATAAAAATAAAATTTAAATCAAAATATTCAAAGCAGACATAAGAAAACCAAGAGATGAAATTTAGATTCTAGAGGACTCCAGTCACTGAACTGGAAATTAACTTTTCACAGCTTTCTATGACATTGGTTTAAAAAGAACCAGTTAGTGGGTGTGATTTCTGGTAAAAGAAGATCTGCAGGAACAGAAGTGAGCAAAAGCAGAGAAAATGTAATTTCAAACCAATAGAAAGAGTCTATGTGGAAACACAGAAATATATGTGCACACAGATGTATGTAAGTAAAGAAGTGAGGTTACAATGAAATTACAGAAGGACTGGAGCCCAAATAAGGAAGTTACACTTAAGCAGGTNCCTTTCAACTAGCAGGACAGTCTTTCTATCAGCTAGCTTCTGACATCACCAACTCAAAAGCCAACCCTGAGCCAACTTCATGGTCAACCTGGGGCTACATGTGTCCCAACCCAGAATGCAACCCATGGCCTCCCCAACACCTACATGCACACAGGCACCAACACCCTCCCTACAGCTGTTTTCAGAACAGACTCAGACTTTGAAAAGATAGAAGCCTGACTGAGAATCAAGAAAATCACTATTAAATTGCTTTAAATAGCACTTGGGAACAATTCAGCTGCATTGTAGCTAGAAAAAGCTTTTTTCTAGTGTGTCAGGCTACTTTTGTCAAAATGAGCCATCTTACCCTGTGAGCACATTCATCCACAAGCCTGAATTCAGTGGTTGTGAAATTAATAGCTTCCACATTTATGCCAAACCTAAAGAAAACAAAACAAAACAAAAAAAGAAAAAGAAAAATTAAGCACTTCAAACCTAGGCTGTCAGAACTACACTGACTTAGTTTTACATGCTGGCATTTATTGTTAAATGAGGAATGCTTTAACAGTTGCATTTTGAAGATATCAAATAGAGTGGAGCTGTGGTACCACATTTTAGCAGAATACAGTACAAATCAGTTGTATGAAACAGTTTCTAAAGCCATGCAAACACAAATGCCCCAAAGCTTTTTTTGCCCACGTGTTAAGAAAGAATAATTATCAAATCTCCTTAATTTATACAACTATACCTCTTTCTGTTCATTTATTTGTCTCAGCATTTATTGGCCTGAGAGCAAATTGTAAGAGAGACAAAGCGTAAATTGGTTTAAATTATTAAAAATAAAAATAAAATTTAAATCAAAATATTCAAAGCAGACATAAGAAAACCAAGAGATGAAATTTAGATTCTAGAGGACTCCAGTCACTGAACTGGAAATTAACTTTTCACAGCTTTCTATGACATTGGTTTAAAAAGAACCAGTTAGTGGGTGTGATTTCTGGTAAAAGAAGATCTGCAGGAACAGAAGTGAGCAAAAGCAGAGAAAATGTAATTTCAGACCAATAGAAAGAGTCTATGTGGAAACACAGAAATATATGTGCACACAGATGTATGTAAGTAAAGAAGTGAGGTTACAATGAAATTACAGAAGGACTGGAGCCCAAATAAGGAAGTTACACTTAAGCAGGTGAGTAGTCTCCTGGCTCCAAGCAAGCAAACAGTTCTACCAACTACACAGGTTTTCTGAGTTCAGCCAGGTCTTACTGAATGAACCTTCAGGTCACCTCAACATGACCCTTCCTAGGATCCAGATAGCTCCTGATTTCTAAAACAGAAACTACAAAACACTCAAAACACTACAGAAACATTTGCTTAGCTGCCCTCAACATTTACACTGAGATTACTGGCTCTGGACATGATTGATTTTTTTTTCTCCCCCCTGGCTCTTGTTTCCTCCTCTTCAGCTGGGGTTTGAGGAAAAGGGAAGAAAAAAAACCCTTTTTCTTGTTAGAAGGTTGTTACTTTCCTCCTTGCTGATAAGCCTACAGACTTTCAACACTTTGCTACTGGCCCTGCAGGGAGCTGCACATCCCAAATTCTGCAAGACTTTCCCCTCACTGAGCCTCAGATCTTAAAAGATGACTGACTGCAGACATAAAGGTGCTGAAAACATGCTCAGTTTGGTTTCAACAACAATCAGGTATATTACAGAGTCATGCATCACACAGTGAGCTCCTCTGAACATGACTGTATCTTCCAAAATGAGACAGAATGCTGTCCCCATCCAAGTTACCACTTAAAAAAATAAAACAAAAAGTAAGCAATAATCCTAAGGCACAGCAAAAAGATATTTTACAAGGGAAAACAGTATCCAGAGATAGTTATTACCATTTGTTGAGTAGACTCAGTGAAGCTTGGGGATCAGGGTAGTAAGAAAGAGGCAGAAGCTGCAATGTAACTGGGAAGGATGATGGGTTTCTGAGTACAAAATATTTTACCTAAAGAGTTTGGAGCAGGGAAAAGAAAAAAAAAAGTTAAAACCTACACACTTGAGAATTGGAAGGTAAAATAATTCAGCCTTGATGATATGACCTGCATTTTCAAGGGGCTTCAACCTGGCTTCTGTCTTAATGGAATCTAATCTTATGTGCAAAAAATAACAGGGGATGTCACCAGTGTCTTCATCTGTCAAAACAGCTACGAGTGCATGATGTGCAAAGCTACAGGTCTCCTCCACCTTCCAAACAATCCTTTTATTTATTATTTGGATTTTGATTTAGGCAGGCAGACACAAACAAAGCTTTTCCTCAGAAACAGGTGAAGTCTGAGTGCAATCAGGTTTTACACTGAATATTAATGCCATTCCCAATATGTGCAGATGAAAACTGTCCCCACCTGTTTGTCTCTTGCCCAGGTTAGGTGAGTAGTGATCTAAATCTGACAAATAAAGACCAAACAGCTGTCAGTGTGGCTGGAAGACACACTGCTGACCTCTCAAGTGCTGTATCTCTCACAAATCTTTCACAAAGATCTCTTAGAGGCCTGAGGAAGGCCAGCCCATAACCACATGCCCCATTAACAACAGCACATCCTATGCCCAGTCCCATCTTCAATTATTTTACCACAGGCATGTAACTTCAACAATGATGTGAGGAAAGCTTTAACAACCACAAACCACTGCTAGCTGAGGCCTACACTGCTCTGCTCCTCTCTTTGTATTAAAAATGCAACCAGGGACGCTAGAGAAATTATCAGTTGAAGGGATACAGATCTGGTGCCCTTAATTCAATTTCAAAACACTGATCTACAAGCAGTAAGAAAATGCTAATCTTCACCAGATATTAACTAAATAAATAAGTTTTTATGTAAACAAGCTAAACATACATCAACTTGGAAAAAGCTTAACAACAACTATCCTCACCATACTACTTTTAACTGCTGTGGCACTGAAGTTGAGTGTAAAGCCAGGCTCTGTAGTCAACCGTGGCAAGAAAAAGGCAAAGGACTCCTCTTCAGGTTTCTTCTGGTGAATGAAGCCAGCCAATCCTAAAATGCTTCTCCTGCTTTATTGGCAAAACCAGAAAGCTTTGTTAATTCTATTTCCTTCTTTTTCTTTCAACAAATGAACAAAAAAAAGAAAACAAAAATATTTTGTCAGGACCTATAATTAAATCATAGAATTGTCAGGGTTGGAAGGGACCTTAAAGATCATCCAATTCCAACCCCTTGCCAAAATCCCAGTGGGATTACTTCCCACTGGGTCAGGTAATCAACCAATTGACTAAGCTTTCCTTAAAAATGTTCTTCACAAAATCAAGTCAGTAAAGCTGTAACCTTGGAGCAAAGAGCAAGTGTAACTGATGTGTATCCCACCAGCTTCCACATTCCCATCTGTATCACAACTCTGATTTCTTACTCTGTAAAGGGACCAATGTCACTGATGCAACCTCTCTAGGAGAATGGCTCAGTCAGTGACTGCCTCCTTCCCAACATTCCCAGTGTGCAGTCTTCATCAGGTCAGGGGCTAAAAACTATTAAAAGCTATTCAAAGATCCTGAAGAGACTGCTATGCAACCTGTTGAAGAAAGACTCATGCAAATCCACAAATAATCTTGTAAACTATGCTTTTGACTGCTCTCACATTGGGTAGCTGTGGTGGGATTATGAGGAGTTTTTAGGAGTGGATTGAGATGAGAACTAAGGCAGAAGTTCTTTGCCAGCAGAGTGGTGGCCACTGGCACAGGGTGCCCAGGGAGGTGGTGGAGGCCCCATCCCTGGAGACATCCCAGTGGGGTTGAGGAGGCTCTGAGCACCCTGCTCTAGGTGCAGATGTTGGATTAGATGAGCTTTGGAGCTCCCTTTCAACCCAGACATTGCTAGGATTCTATGATTACAGCCAGAACATGATTTACATTCTAAAGTTTGGGCACTTGAAACATTTCCTTATGGCTGCCAGTGCCTTGAAATAGAAGCTGGAGTGTCTGGGGTGCTCTGAAACTCCAGGTGCTTCAAGACAACTAATGTAAGTGCAAGAAGGTAATTTTTTAAATTTTTTTTTCTAATTAAGAATACTTCAGAACAAAAATCATTTCTCACAACACTGTACTGGCTTGAATGAAGAACC
Source organism: Ceyx cyanopectus (assembly GCA_013401355.1). NCBI lineage: Eukaryota > Metazoa > Chordata > Aves > Coraciiformes > Alcedinidae > Ceyx > Ceyx cyanopectus. The sequence continues at coordinate 9,664 of VYZU01029695.1, read as the reverse complement.
TCAACAGATTCTATACAGACCTGCAGGCTTCCCCATGTCTTATTTTTTGCCATCTTTCATAAAGTTCACTTGCAAGCTCAGAATCCACATCCCAGGCAGAATGGTCCAGAGAGAGGCTTTTCTGCCAAAGCAGATTTGCTGAAACAATAACAGATTTTTTCACATTTTCCAGAGATAACATTTGGTCCTTCCATCAATCTATTTCTGAACAAAAGTAAACAGTATCTGCAAAGAGTCCTGACACAAAAATGAAAAACCCAACCCACTTTTTCTTTTCAAAGCAAACACATGTGAAAGTGTGTGTGTGTGCATATATATATATATAAAAATAATATTCCATATCTGATTTGCTTGAAGAAAAACATGCAAAACCACAGCAATTCTACAGGCAAACAAGAGTATGGGTATTGCACAGGTTTTGTGTGCTCTGGTGAGCCCTTTTTAATGTTACTATTTCTAATGGATGCCAGTGAAAAGTCATTATGTTATCAGAAGCCTTTACACACAACTCTCCACTGATGCCAATGAACTATCAGGTATAAATACTATTCTCTAGAGAGGAGCACAAAATTAGTACAGCACAGAGCAAAACAAATCCACAGTTTTGGCCAAATGGGTGTTTTCATTTTAGCTGTTCTTTTTGAAGTGCTAATAGAAGGCCAGGTACTTAAAACAGCTCCCAGCATTACATTATCTAGAGCTAGATTCCTCAGTTCCAGAAATAAATGAGACCCCTTCTTTCTCTTTCACATGATACAGTGTTAAGGATGCTGTCTTATAAGCTCTTTTGCAGAAATTATGATTATTTTTTTTGTTGGGAGAAATGGATAAAAATAAGGTCTTTGAATTTAACTCTGGGGTAAAGTCAGGATATTGGTCAACATTTATTTTGGGGTTTTTTTTTTAATTAGATTTCCTGGGGTCTAGACCCAGATAATGCACATTTTCTAATCCCTTTGAGCTAGTTGACAGATTTATCATTCTACTTCAGTATGCCCAGAGAACATGCATAGAAGAAAGCAAGGAGCAGTACATCACCAATGGGAACTTATAGGAGAATTTTAAGTATTTAAGTCTTAAAAAAATGTTTCAGGACAGAAAAATAGCTTAGCACATGCTACAGAATAAGAGGTCTGAAATATTGCACAGTATACTTGGCACAGGTTACTCAAAGCCATTTAAATACTCCCAGAAAAGTGGATGTTTTAAAAGACATAAACCTAAGCATTTGCATGAATAACCTTGATCTTCTCATTACAAGTCCTGATACATTTAAATGATTTTTCTATAATAAAATCTACCACCAAATACCTAAAAAAAACCCCTCATACCAAAGCAAAACTCAAACCACAGCCTACCTGAATCAGACTTTCCCAAGTAACACTGAATATCACAGTAGGCAATTGCTTCAAAATGAAGATCTCCCTGCTGGAAAAACAAAGCAAAAGCTACAACTGACCACATGATGAAACAACAGGCCAAATTCCACTTTCCCAGTGCATTATTTTGATGAGTCAAAGAAGAGAATCAAGGTTGCTCAACCTTTCAAGCTACAGAATGTCACAGAGTGGTCTGGTACTGAATTTTTCTTTCAGGAATAAGGGACAGATTTCTGGCCTAAGAAAGGGGCTGCTGCAGTTTGGTTTGCAGTGCATAACCATCATTCAGCACAACAGAACAGAGAAACCATGCAAGGGTTTCTATGCAGGCCCCGGCCCTTGGCCTCAGTGTCCCTCAGACAATTGGCCTCAGCCCATCATCCAACCTGTCCCAGCCCCTCAGCAGAGCCTCAACACCCCCACACCATTTGGTGTCACCTGCAAACTGACTGAGGGTGCTTCAATCCCCACATCCAAGTCATCAATAAAGATGCCAAACAAAACTGGCTCCAAAACTGATCCTGAGGGACACCAGTGGTGACTGGCACCCCAGTAATCACCACTCTCTGGGCAGAGCCAGCCAGTTTTTAACCCAGTGAAATGTACATTTGTCTATACCATGATATGTCAGTTCCCCAGGAGAAAGATGGGGGAGACTGTGTCAAAGGCCTTACTGAAGTCCAACCAGAGAACATATCCAGTCTTCCCCCCATTCAAAAGATGAGTGACATGGTCATAGAAAGAGATCAGGTTTGTTAAGCAAGATCTCCCTTTCAGAAGCCCATGCTGATATGATAATATGATATGATATATGATATGATACCTTGGAGACAGTGGAATAGATCTGCAGAGGTATTTCAAACATCACTCCCACATTTGTGGCCAAACAAACACTAGAAAGCACATTTGTTACAGCATCTTTCACACTGAGCTGCAAAGAAAACACATTCCAGCAGCCTGGAGGTAATGTCAAAGGCTCAGCAAAGTTCAGAACCTAGAAAGAATCAAAAAACAACTGATTTAAAGCTGGCACAGTATTTTTGGGGCAAGTGGTACCTTGAAGAATGTAAACTTTCTCTTGTGTTTTTGCTGTTATTACACACATCTACATGCCCATAACTGATCCATATACTGCACATATGTAAATCTATCTAAACATATGAAGAGTCAATTAGATGCCTACATCATGTGCTTATTCATACACCACATTTGTCTGGTTTTAATCAAGCCATTGTGCCAGTAAATTATTGGTTTTGCCTTCTAAACTTCAAAGCTCATCTATGTACTAATGACTTCCACTACAGTCTATGAAGAAATGCTGAATCCTATAGAGCACAAGCACTGCAACAACTCTGAGAACAGAGCAATGCTCTATAATTTGATGCATCTGGATGTGCAACTTGAATTAAAGAACAGTTGCTAATAAAAAAATATAAAACCAAGATGAATACTGCCTTCTGAAGGAGCAAGCTCTTTAGGACCTAACAGTTACAGGTGTGTGTATAACTTCATTTTTAATTTATTTCAACCAGAACACAATTCTTCAAATAATCTATTTTTTATGTCAAAGAACCACATCCCTAAATGAAGGACATTACATTGTATGAAGCACAAGTGAAGCTGACCTTTAAAATGTTCTTCATTTCTCTGGCTATGAAGATTTCATTCAGTTCAATGCTGAAGTCAAAATTGTTTGTAAACCATACAGACCAAAATCCTGAAGTATTATGATGTGATTCTATATGAAACAGTGCTGCAGAAGGATCTACATCAAAATATCTGCAAGTAAATACAGAAGAAAAATAAATACATCTGCACTTGTTCTCGAGGACACGTTAAGAGGTCCACCAAATTATTTATTTTGGAATAATTATATATAATATCAAAATAAAAATTGACAAGAGCAATGTAAAAGGGAGGCAGGTACTCACTCTTGCTACACTATAGTATAATAGTACAACAGAGAACAGAATCATAGAATCACAGAATTGTCAGGGTTGGAAGGGACCTTGAAGATCATCCAGTTCCAACCCCCCTGCCAAGGGCAGGGAGACCTCCCACTGAAGCAGGTTGCTCAGAGTCCCATCCAGCCTGGCCTGAAACACTCCAAGGATGGGGCTTCCCCCACCTCTCTGGGCACCCTGTGCCAGTGTCTCAGCACCTGCATGGGGAAGAAATTCTTCCTCCTGGCTGATCTGAATCCACCCAGCTCTAGTGGGTTCTAACAGATATCCTAAAAAGTCCCTCCCCAGCTTTCCTGGAGCCCCTTCAGATCCTGGAAGCCACAACGAGGCCTCCCTGGAACCTTCACCGGACTGAACAACCCCAACTCTCTCAGCCTGTCCTCACAGGAGCTGCTCCAGCCTCTGATCATCCTCATGGCCCTTCTCTGGACATGTTCCAGCATGTCCATATCCCTCCTGATCTGGGGGCTCCAGAACTGGATGCAGCTCCAGGGGGGTCTCAGCAGAGTGGAGCAGAGGGAGAGAATCCCTTCCCTCACCTGCTGGCCACGCTGCTCTGGTTGCAGCCCAGGACACCAGTGGCTCCTGTTGAGCTGCTCACCCACCAGCACCCCCAAGTCCTTTTCTTCAGGTCTGCTCTCAACCCAGCCACTGCCCAGCCTATATCAGTGCTTGGCATTGCCCTGACCCATGTGGAGGACCTGGCACTTGGCCTTGTTGAACTTCATGAGGTTGTCCTGGGCCCACCTTTCCAGCCTGTCCAGGTCCCTCTGGAAACACTGCCTACTGAATTGTTTGGATAAAACTGTTAAAAGAAGAGTGAAGAAAAGGTTTCACATTTTTTGTCTAATAATCCTGCTCCAGTGTTGGATGAACAAGGATGGTGGAAATGTTATCACAGACTCTAAGCAACATTTATATGATATGAGCTGCTAAGGCTTATTTTTTAACTGGCTCCTGAAATACTTCATGGGTAAAATATAAAGTGCTATTGCTTGGAAGGTCACAGATCTGTTTTGGCCAAAGACACAGCAACAATAGGAAGAGGCCTCCTCACTGTTCTTGGAATCATTCAGTGACAATGCAAGCTGATCTCATCTCTTAAAGCAGGGTACAATATTCTTATAGTATCAGTGAATATTAACAAACAAAATCCACTTTTAACCTACCCTCCCATCACAGGACAGGAAAGACAAGCTTTTAGTGTTGTAGTGCCTTGCAACAAATGGTTCCTCTTCTCAGCATAAGGACTTTCCCTGTCACAGGATGGAGCTGGGCAAAGAACAGACACACAGGAGAATACATCACCAGCCAGAACCAAAGCACCTCCATGACAATTTTCATGCAATGACTTGGAATAATACTGCAAAGGGAAACTTTTGCTCATCCAACTCTCCTGCAGATGAGCAAAGCATCTCATTTTCAGAGGCTCCAAACCTTGCTTTAAGAACAATTTACAATTGTACAAGGTTGAAAAGAACAACCTGACCAACCTCAACCACGTGTCAATGGCACAGAGCTCTTTCTTACCAGCACACACTGACTCCTTTTAATAAATGTAAAACTGTTCTGTAAAAAATAAATAAATCACTTAAAATATATTTTTACTTCTTATTTGTCCTTTTTTTTTTTTGCTAAGAAAACCAAGTCCCAGCATCACTATGAAAGCAGCCTGTTTCCTAGATGTTTAAAGCCTATGCACTGCAGACTAGTGGTCAGAATAGGAAAGAGGCAGGACTCAGGAATGATTAAATGTTCATCTCTCTTTGACAAACACTTCTCATCTCAGGCAAGCCCCCTTTCAATGATCCTGCCAAGAAATGTCATAGCAAATGACCACCCAAGCACAACAGTCTTTTAGAAAATATATTGGAAACAGAAAAATAACCACAAATTATAAAAGGATGTTGAAGAAGCATATTCAATAATTATTGTAAAATTAGCTAACGTTTTAGCAAATGTTTTCTTCTCCTTTTTGAAATGTGTATAGCTTAGAGACTTCAATCAGCACAAGAGGAAGCACACAGTCAGAAAAATGATGGAAACAATTAGCAGAAAGAATTCATTCTTCTTAAAAAAAAGTCCAGGCAAGTTGATTTTGAGATCTTTCAGGGTCACAATCTGCTGAAAAAAACCCCTACCCTTTTATAATCAAACTCTCTATAATCACGTTATCTGTTAAGTACACATATTCCTGTACCTTTACAAGAAATAGAAGCAACTTTTGTCAAGTTGGTGGATGATGGAGATAGCAGTACTGGCTGGAACTCCACAGGTGATGTATTTTTTTGGTTCAACTGCCTTATTTCCTGCAGGAAGACAAGACACAGTGACCCTTGTAGCAGTACTACCACTGTAGTAGTAAATTTGCAAGTATTGTTCATTTTTCAGTATTTATAATTTCCCCACATATTATAATTCAACTCAAGGGGTTTTCTTACAGGTAACAGCTGTTAGGTCTTAAAAAAACCCTGAACAACAACTCATGAACTAAAGGATTACTGGATGTTTGGGCACATTTTAGTAACATAGAAGAGTGACAATTACCACTAGCAGAATACATCTGCTATTAGAGTGAGACAGTGGGCTAATTAATACCCCAGTCAAATTCAACACCTTAAATAAGAGTTCCTGAAAGCCATCCTTACCTTTATATGGACAAGGCTGTTCCCAGAATGCATGATGTACACATCTACTGAGTAATCACCTGTCCAAAAGAATGAAGACTGAGGTAAGTTCACCAAGGCTGGAAGCATTCTTGCTTTGTCAGATGTTCTTATGAGAAGCAATCTCAATTTCCATTTATAAACCTTTGTGTGACAGCTACCCTTGTAAAAAAGAATTATTCATACCCTGAGCTTAGATGTTTGCTTAATGAGCAATAATCCATCCAGCAATGTTAGATCTCTCCCTCAAGTACATGTCTCTCATTGAATTATACAAACAGATGGCCAGCAAGCACTGCTGCTTGATCTGCTCAAGACACCACCAGGAGACATGGAACTTCACATAACAAAGCACTGGCATCTCACCAGTAGGGAAACTGGGTTTACAGTGGCTATCCCAGTTTCATCTCTGTGCAAATACCCCATCACACATGACACTGGTAAGTAGGGGGAGCACCTATATTTCTGTGATTAGATCTTGAACAGAACTTCTCAAAAGACAGAAAGATCACAATCCTTTTTAAGCTAGTGTTTATTTATTTATTTGTTTAATCTGGATTCTTAAGCAGTTCCTTCTTTTTCAATCAGAAAATAAACCTGGCAGAAATGTCAGAAAAAAAACCAAAAACCTATTCAAACAGACTGCAAAGCTCTATAAATAATTTTAAATCCCCTGGATTTAGAGGATTTGTACACCCAATAAATGTACCCTAAAGAAACTGCAAGGAGTTGATTGTTTTGCCTGTGGAATTCTAGCTTACAAGAACAAATGATGTGCACATCTGCATTACCTCATTACCCTACTTTCCACAACGACCACTATCCCCAGTAACGTAAAAACCATTCTGTCTCCATGGCCCTATTATGGTTCATTTCATTAATGGGAAACCAGAAATGCAGTTGTAGAAATCAAAGGGCCATGACAGCTTTCCATACTCTTTAAGCAGATGTATAAGCACAGGGGACTGAAGACTAAAATGGATTTCACTGACCACTTTACCATCATTACCTTTATATAGAGGACTGTGCTGACAGCAGCTCTGCCCCCCAAAAAAATTCTGTGTTCAACTAAGCTATTTTGGTTTCCTTTCCACAAAATTCAGCTGTCACTGAATGTGATTCAATTTGCCACCTCAAATTACAACTTCTGTATGAACCCAAATTCCATTACAATTAACAGTCATATTCAGGACTTACCCAAGGTCTTTGATCTTTCCATTGCTACATAAACTACAAAAAGATTCTCCAGTAAGTATTGTCTGTGCTCCACAAAATCTTGTTGGACATTTTCCATTCTTACTGTTAAGCTCATTTCTAGCAGCATTGGATCATCAGACATGCAACAGCAACTCTGCAGGAGACAAGGGGATGTGGGGTGTGTGTGGTGGGGGAGGGAACAGATAAAAATTCATTACAGTAATGCATTTTGAGTAGTTAATCAAAGGTATTATCTAACAGACAAGGTTTCCAGCATCAAAGTGCTGGCAAAACAGTTGTAATAAGGATCTCTGCTGAAAACTCAGCAGAAACCAAAGACAGTGCAGATACAGACAGCACAGAGAAAACAAAGACAAAAACCAAACCAACTAAAAAGGACCTTGAAAGAATGCAAATTTATAAACTGTCTTAGCCAGTCTCACCTCAGGGACTGCAAAACAGTTCCCTTTGTTAAATCCTCTGCCTTCAATAAAATGTGCCATAAACAGACTGCTGCATGTGTCTGAATGGTAGGAAGACAGTTCATGTTCACTGCTCTGTTTATAGTCAATTTTTCCAAATCCTGTGCTTTTTGTCTCCATTTCTCACTGAAGTAATTTTAAAAAAAACAAACATACATGTACAATTCTTAATAGAAAACACTGTAGTCTGGCTAGAATACTTCAGATAAATACAAACAGGATCTTATTTCTTTCTCTAAGTATTGGCTGCTGGTGAGACAGATGAGTCTCAGCAACTACAAAGACACAGACACCATTCTGCAAAAGAACTTAAGCCAACAAAGCAAAACAAAACTAGACAATCAACAGTAACATAAAGTTGTCCACCACACCATAAAGGTCACTGAACTCGGGCTCTGATGACCTACCAGGAGGACTAAATTTGCTCAGGAGGAGGAGGAAGAGAAAACCTCCACACCTGGTACATGCAGTGCTCTTGTGAAGCAGCAGCAAAGCACCTTCAGCTGATCTCAAGTGCTAGGTGGAGAAGTGTCACTGGCAATGGGATGCCAGTTCAGGGCTCACACAGCACCAAAGAAACCCTCAGCACTTGAAATGGCTGCCAGGAGCAGAGTGGAGGCCACTGTGGAGACTGCAGCACAGAAATGATGTGACCTGAGCCCACTGAGTACCACCACTGCTGGGAACCAACACCCATCTAGCAGGTAAGGGCATCTGAGGAGCAGGGCAAGAGGAGAGCTGGCAGACGACCCACTGCCCTGAAAGCTCTTTTTGGAGGGGACTTTTCTGCCAACAAGCTCACCCCTCCTCAGCTCTGCCCAACATCCAGGCCACCTTCAAAGCCTCTTGAGCACACAGCCCAGAGGTCACTCCTCAGCTCACTGAGCTCTTGGGCAGAGTGAACCAGAAGTGCAATGTTCCCAGAGAAGGGAAATTACAGGAATCTACTCACTTTTGTACTCTGTGTATAAATACAACAGCTATACACCAGAATGCTTAGCTTGTTGGGTTGCTTTTGGCTTTTATGGGAGGGTGAGGTGTCTTTCCTGAAGGAGAGGGGGGAGATCACCCCACAGTGTGATGGATGTGACATTGAATTTACACCACAGGGTAGTGTTTTATAAAAGCACAGCTAAAAGCACAACTTCCCTTTGTACTGAAACACTTAAATTACATTGTTCCCAGCACTTCTAGGTCAGGGCAGTACCCCTCTAAAGTTGTATTAAAAGAAGAAGACTGAAATAGATGTAACATGATGATCACACATACCTTAACTTGCTGATATGCACTGTTAGGTAAACTGCATCCAAGGTGAACCCGTAAGAGGCTGGCATTTGTAGTTTCTGCCTGCAGGGAAAAAAAGTGCAGAAAACATCAAGCACACTGTCTCCAAAGATGTTCTTTCATAGATTTGATTCACATGCCACAGTTGACGAAGGTAATAAGAGTATTTCTGCATGTGCATGACACAGAAACTTAAGAAATCCTGTTAAAATAAAGAGCTACTCTGTACAGTAGGCCAGCAATCTGTTACTCACAAACTCCATAAGTATCAAACTGTTATTATCATTTATTATCAAATATTTATACAGCATCAACATGAGCATCCCCTATAAACTTTCCTATGTCAATAAATGGTATTCAACACTTTTTCTACATAATATAAAAGGCTCTTTTCTTGTTTTCTGTGCATTTTCTCTGTTGATTGGATACTGAAATACAGTTGCTAATCTAAGAACATGATGCTTCTTGGACACAGCTTTATGCCAAAATGTACAGACAGAAAATACTTGTTTCAACTTTCTATTGATTAGAAAGGGAAAAGATGACCTTGGATGTGACAGCATGTGAAACACTGATATCTGAAGGGACAGCAGTGCCAACAAAGCCAAGCATTGCTCATGAAAGCTATGTGGAAATCTGGGCTGCCAAATTACTTGCACAAACTGTCTGGCCCCTATTACAGGAAAGATCTG
>VYZU01029693.1:1355-18934 GCA_013401355.1 Ceyx cyanopectus | reverse complement strand
CCAGCCCTAGCCACTCTATGATTATATGATTATATGATTTACAGGACAAATTTAGTCTTTATCTCTGCTCCGGGAATGTTCATGAACTAACTGTGGTTTCTTTCTGTTGAAAATTACTCAACACTCTGGCTGGTGATTTTGAGCTGTGTGCACTGATTTTGAGAAGGTATCTGATTTCAATATTGGATATTTATAACCAGATTATTGTAACCTGTTTATATTGCCTTCTTTTCTCTCCTTCCACAGAAAAACAAATCCATCTAGAAGTTGAAACTGGACAAGCATCTGAGAATATATGCCAAATAGTTCCTCTCTTGCCTATTATGAATTTGCTCTGGCCACCATATTAAAAGCTTTCCAAATCACAAAAAAAAAAAAAAAGACCATCATGCCAAAAGCTAATTAAGATTGCTAAGTAGCAATTATGTTATAATTACCCATCATCTCATTCTCAAAAGCACCAGCAGTTAAAAGCCAGCAAACAAAATTATAACAGGTTTCTTACACTTCCCATATAATGAACAAACATACTGCCCATGGTGAGCTCAGAGGAATGGGTCTTTCATTATGATAAAAGGGTCTTAACCTTGAAGAGCACATTGCTGCTCCATTGGTTTGCTTCCCTTCACGTCTGGTGTTTCAAAACTCAACTGTTATTTTCAAGCTCTTTGATTAGCACAAAGTACAAAATAAGGTATTTTTTATTCCATAGATGTACACAAGTGGGGTTTTTTCTTATTTTTTTCAGATCTCTCTTTCTTATGTCATTTAGAACTGAAAGCGTCTAGCATAAATTCATTATTGCATTATTAAAGTAGAAAGGAAAAGATCTGAAGTTAATATATTCTGTTAATGGGTGCTATATAGTACATTAAGTCAGTTTAAGCATGTTAGATAATAAAGATCTGTGGAGTGAGATATTTTGAGATTGCAGATTTAAGCATAATGTTTACTTTGGTCAGTGGTTATAGACTTTTAATAGAATATTCATCTGAGAGCTGTCTGAACACATGGAAACCTTGATATTTTGTAGCCAAGTTCTGTACCAAAAAGAAAGAAACTGTTGTAACAGGAATCCTGTTTTCAAAACGAGTCCCTTGGTTAATGCTAAGGTCTTTTTATTAAGGAAAACAAAATGTAATATGCTAGCATCTGGTCAAAGTGACAAGAATCTCTTGGTCTTCACATGATGCAAGTCAAATAGTTCTGAAGGCAAGTGTAGACTAATGGCTAGTCTTGAATATCTTAAATATATGTCAGGGTGTAACAAGTTGGGTTTTTTTAAAACCTTTTTTTTCCTTTCCCTGCCTGCAGCAAAGCGGGTGGGGGCAGAGGGTCTTGCAATGTTACATGCATGCAAGAGAGTGAGAAGGCCATTGCAGCAGGTTGGGATAGAGCTGGGACTGGCCCGGATGTTGCCTGGTACAGCCCCACGCATGCACAGGATCTCACAGTGTTGAGGGGGTAAGGGACACCAAACTGGGAGGAGTGGCTGACACAGCAGCAGGCTGTGCTGCCATCCAGAGAGACCTGGACAGACTGGAGAGCTGGGCAGCAAGAAATTGAATGCAATTTAATAAGAGCAAGTGTAAGGTGCTGCATCTGGGGCACAACAACTCCATGTATCAGTACAGGCTAGGGGGCTGATGTACTAGAGAGCAGCTCTGGAGAAAGAGACCTAGTGGTCCTGGTGGACAGGGGGATGGCCATGAGCCAACAATGTGCCCTTGCCGCCAAGAAGGCCAATGACATCCTGGGATGCATTAGGAGAAGTGTGGCCAGTAGGTCAAGAGAGGTTCTCCTCCCCCTCTACTCTGCACTGGTGAAACCCCACCTCCAGTACTGTGTCCAGTTTTGGACACCCCAGTTCAAAAAAGATAGAGATTTGCTGGAGAGAGTCCAATGCAGGGCCACCAAAATGATTAGGGGAATGGAGCATCTCCCTTCTGAGGAGAGGCTGAGAGAGCTGGGGCTCTTTAGCCTGGAGAAGAGGAGACTGAGGGGGGACCTCATTAATGTTTATAAATATGTTAAGGGTGAGTGTAGAGAGGATGGAGCCAGACTTTTCTCAATGTCATCCAATGACAGGACGAGATGCAATGGGTGCAAGTTGGAGCACAAGAGGTTTAGGATCAACACAAGAAGGAACTTTTTCTCAGTGAGTGTGACAGAGCTCTGGAACAGGCTGCCCAGGGAGGTTGTGGAGTCTCCATCTCTTGAGACATTTAAGACCCGCCTGGATCTGTTCCTGTGTGACTTGGTCTAGGTGATCCTGCTCAGGCAGGGGGGTTGGACTAGATGATCTTCTAGGTCCCTTCCAGCCCCTAATATCTGTGATTCTGTGATTCTGTGACACCATGGTCTTGTGTGCTGGGGAGTGTGGACAGGAAGGAGGACTTTTGGCTTTCCCAACAGCAGCCCAGGAGAGACATTGTACCACGTCTTACCCATGTCCTCATTTTTCTTCTTGGTGTTCATCAGAGGGAGAGAGAGAGAGAGTGGGGGGGCACAGCCCCTAAGGCAGGGGGTGTCTCCATCCATCTCTTCATCTCTTTTGTTTCCCCACCCCATAATGTTTTCACAACCCTGATGACGTGAACACTAGGATCATCTCGCCTCAGTGATTTGGAGCACCTCTGTCAGATATGTGGGTTCGTCTGACACTTTCCTAAAGCTCATTTTCCTGCACCCTATGGAGGGGGGCTGGGAAGGCCAGCGCCCGCCGCTTGTTTTTCCCTCTCAATCTGCCAGGCCTTAATTTCGAACCTGCCTGCCTCCATCTCCCAACAGCTCCATGCTGCACCCCTGCTCTTGGTCATTGAAGGGAAGGGCAACTAACATTCAGAGTGTTTTGGTTTACTGTTTAACATTGCTGTTTATGTCTTATACAAATACACACACATATATATATCTATTTCTAAATATATGTTCCTTAATACAATTCTTATATCCTTATAGGCCTTTTGGTCTTGTCTTGCTAAATTTAAGGTAACTGTCCAAACCAGGACAGTATACAAGGAAAAGTATCAACTGTGCTTTAAGACTTTCCCCTTTTCTCTCTAAATCAACAAAACTGAACATATTTTTCAATGGAGAAAGATCCACCCCCTAGTTTCAAAAGGAATGAATACACAGACGGATTTAAAGGGCTCGACAGGCAGTAGTACTGCCCTGAATATTGTGTTGCAGCTCCCATTTTACTTGTCACAAGAAGAGAAGATATTAGTTTAGCTCAAACTATATGAAAAAAGTGGGATGCTTAGAGAAACCTATTGTTCAATACTATATTCCTTGGTGACTTACTAGAAATAAAAATTCACTTGTAAAAAACCCCCAAACATTCCAAGGCAGGGTTGAATCCCTTGTGGGATTTCTCAACAATGGCAGTGTTGTCCTGAACACCATGCTTTATACTATGCCAAATTTCCCAGAGTGAGTCTTGTAGTGAAGAGCCTGACAGTCCACAGCAGTATTGCAGAGCCAAGAGATTATCGGAAGGAGGATGGATGAGTGCAAAAAAGGACCCTCAGGTTCAGCTTTCAAACTTATTCCTGCCAAGTGCAAATCTCCCTTTCCTCTCCCATGCAAGAACATTGTCAGTGATGAGTGAGAGGAGTTTAGGTTTAAGTACTGACCTCTCCATCGTGCACTGGCATAAACTGACACAGTCCCACTAAGGTTAACAGAGCGACACAATCACAACTCTTTGCCAAGGGAATCTGATGAAAGGTATCAAAACACTGGGCCAAATCTATGAGTTCTTGTTAGCAAAGGGAAGCTGTGACAGCAGACTACTCCAATGCCACAGGAACCTTCCTGAGAGTGTGGCAGATTGTGAAGTGCACTGTGTAGGGTTTGTTAGTGGGACAGAGCACTAGAGAACACATGACAAGGGAAGACTAAACCAGACTCTTGGCTATTCCTCCAGATGACTGACACTATTTGCAAATAGTAGAGCTTCATTCTGCAGCAAATTTGGTTTTGAAATATCTTTTTCCTAGATGCTACAGTATTGCTGAGATATGCAAAAGACAATACAACAGATGAAGCTGGACACTAATCCATTTTTCTAGATATCACTCAGTAGCGTGAATAAACAGCACTACCTAAGTACTTAAATACCTGTGTCTGTGAGTAAAAATATGTATGAGCTGCACTTACACAGCTCCCTGAATCAACGATTTGGCTCTAAGTCTAGCCCTCTGTGACACGCAGATCCTATGGTGTTTTGACTCAAACAATCTAAGTCATTAAGACAATCAAGGTGTCTGTTGTCTGTCTGGAAATATTTTAAACTTCATCCCCTGATGTGGGTGTGCCTGAGATTGGAGATGGGAAGGGGTCTGAAGCCGGTGCCCTGAGAGTGCCTTTTCCGATAAATGGGCCCTGCGGCAGTCTGTTGACTTACAACGGCTGATCTCTCCAAAGAGTCAAACTAAGCACTGTGCTAACTACACCCATCCCCCTTATCTCGAAGGAGGAGAAGGAATTTCTCACCTGTACAGGGGGAGGAAGGGGGGTGTAGTGGAAAAACGGTATAAATCTGCCTTATGGGATGGAGAAGAAAAAGCATTTTCCCAAGGAGTAGAAGCTGAAGCATTTTCCTGGGAAAGGAAGAAAGAAGCTCTCTGCCCCACTGATGTCATCACTGGACCGTGGTGGTGACTATACTATCGCTTGCTGTACTCTGCTTTCTCCTCTCTTTTCTGTTTCTATTTTCCCCCTACTCTCCTGTCTGCTCTAGAAACTCTGTTTTGCTATTGCAATGAAACCTCGTTGTGCATGTGGCATTTGACCTCGTTTGCGTCTTAATTTCACCATTTGGTGATCACTTTTAAACATTTCATTAAAAATTGTCACGCAACCTATATCGGATCATGACACCCTCTCTCATCCAATACATTTTATGACTGATTTCACAAGCTTTACAGGTGGTTGAGTAACAACTGTTAATTTGTATACAAAAGACTTTTTATTATTTCTGATTAAATTATCCTCAAACAAGCAAATGTATTGTGGCAAGGTCCTGCCACACATCTACCAACCACCCTACCCTGCCTTGAATGTGGCTGTAATGACAATGTGCAATTGTTCCAAATGTCCTGCAGGCTCATGTTATGATTCTGTCATCTTTTGTGGAGGAGAGAGGAAACCTCTTTCCATCTTGGCAGAGACTCATAGTCCTGAGACAACTCCAGAACTACTTGTGGGTCCAACCTGTGACAAATGTTGCTGCTGGTTACTTAGCTATGAGGTGCACCACACAAAAACATGGCTAACTTCCCAGCAGTGTCTGCAGAGGATCACAGCAGTCATTGAATAGAGCTTCTGTACTGTTCAAATTACATGTCCCTTCCAGAAGAGGGAAAAATATGGAGCCGAGAACATGGATGTTGAACATTGATGCAAACTGCTGACCCAGGTATAAGTCCAACATGATGTTTTACTTAAACTAGCTAGTGCAAGTTTAGTCAATTCAGAAGCCCTCCTGATTTCTGACTATGTGATTGCTGTGATCCCTGGACACCAGAAGTAGTAAACCTCTATCTGTAAATTGCAAGATCTGCTTATTTCTCCAAGATGTTTGCAACAGCTGTGAGCCTCCTCTAATCTAGGTTAGGTCTTGTAAGGCAGGGTTGGATCTGCTGGGAAATGCCTCTGTGTCTGCTCACAGACTTTCAGTGTGGTATTCACTATAATTGCTGGCAGAATTTGTAAGTGTCTGGCTCAGTAGAGGAGAGCTCTCCCAACTGCAGGATGATCATGTGGCTAGTATCTGCTCAAATAGTATCACTTATTAGAGAAGGCTTGAGCTGGATCAGCTTTAGTTTTCATTTTGGATTTACAATCTGAAAAGTGAAGTGGACCTAGCTTGATGTTGGTTTTAGAGCTGATGGAGAAAATCTTCTCTAGCTATTAGAAAGGACTCTCAAAAACAGGAGAAAAAAAAAGGAAAAAAACCCCTCAGATCAAAAGCATGAACTCAAAGGAGGAAAGAAAAACAGCAATCCAAAGCCAGCTCTTTGGACCATGATGTTCAAGAACTCAGAAAGAGCTCAGTCCAACTCCCTTGACCTCAGAAGCTCAATAAGTGACCCTGAACAATTTAGGTCTCTTTCTCTGAGACACCCTTTGAAGGATGTGCTGCCTTGGAGCTAGTCCTGACAGTCCACAAATGGCAGAGTGAGCACTCCTACACAGACGAGCTAATCTGTCACTGCTGGAACATGTTTACGACAGCCTGCTCTGGAAGGCGATTTACACTGATTTGAATTGTTATGCAGATATACTTCTGCTAGTCTCTTTGTTACAAATTCTCCCAGGTTGCAATAGTGGCCCTTTTCTCTCTGATTTTTTTTTCTTTTTTTTTTTCTGTGAAGGAACAGGTGATCTGGACTCTGTGGCCACAAAGGTTCTCAAATAGAGCACACATGACAAACCCTGAGGACATATTTTTTCAGTGCCAAGCAACAGAAATGCATCTTACTTTCTCTTTTCTTGCATTGCACATTCCTTTGCAAGTATTTGTCTCTCTTCCTTGATACGTAGCATTTTCAAAGGTATCAGAACAACTTAAAGGACCTAAGTCCCACCTTCAAAGTAAAAATCTGTGCTTCAAAGTGCAACAAAGCAGAAAAGCATTAATCAAAATCATCATGAATCCCTGAAGACTTATCCGGGGACAGAGGTGGGAGAAGGAATATATAAAGAAAGAGAAACTGGGAACAGTTCATGCCTAGAGATTAGTGAACAGCTGAAGGGTTCCATATTGTCCTTGTAACCCACGGAAGAATACTTGAACAATACCAAAATGTTACATTCTGGTGTCCTCAATAGCCACTAGACCACACACACACACAAAAAAAAATTATTTGTAACATTTAGAACATATACCTGCCCAACTTTGTCTCTTTTGCTTGCCTAGGATTGCTCTGGAGTAGAAAAAAATCACTTTAACCTGAAATGAAGAGCTTTGTTCATATTCAGGAGGAACTTTTATTTAAATGTAACTTCTAAGTTAGCGTTAAAACCAAATTTTTGTTTGTGTGTCTGGTCTTTTTGTTGCTTTTGTTTATTACTTTTTGTTTGGTTGGTTGGTTTGTTTGGTTTGTTTGTTTGTTTGTTTGTTTTTTCCCCACTTTTTAACCTTTATGAAAACACTTATGCCCAAGCTATCAAGCCTCCTGGTGTCTTGCAGAGATATGCCTGTGGTATAGTGGCATTGTACAGAAGAACAGAACACTAGCACTAGCTTGTCCTGCTAATTTTTTTAAACCAGAAGTAGCCCTTAGCTGAAATTTTGAAATTTTGGTGAATGAGAAAAAAGATTAATTATGCTTTTAGCTACATCCAAGGATAAACAAATAGATGAACAGTTTGACTCCTAAGAACAGATACAACTGATGACACTCAAAAATCTCACAAGGACCCCGGAGTGCTTTCTGAAGATTGTGGAATACACTGTTCAGAAGATGACTGTTCTTAAACCTCATTACTTTTTGATTACACGACACTGCATCCTTTGCCAAAGGCCTTCCAAAAACACACCTTCATCTCACTCTCTTTTGCCCTTATTTGCAAAACCCCTCTCTTATTTCTAGTTCTATCCTTTTCAACAGTGTCAACAACAGTATCAACAGCAAATTTCACAGCTTGTGTTGCTGAGCTCAAAGAGGGCTTGGTCAACCACCTCTTGCAATCAATTACTAGTCTCCTCATGGTCTTTGGATTAGGCTGAGGGCTAAGAGGTAAAAGAACAACATCAGTGGGATTTCAGAAATGTGGCCTAGAGCTGTGCTCTGTCACCAAGAACACACCTCTGAAAAGCAAGATGGCCCTTGGACCATGATGCATGGAACTCTGTAATTCTTTCTAGTGAAGCTGAAGACCCAGGACGTCTCTGGGTCTGGGATGTCTCTGCTCCTCCATAGGACTTGTGCAATCATAAGCACATCAGCCACATCTTTCCCACTGGGTCTGACAGTTTTCAATTGCTCTTCTCTCTAGACTCNTGGTTTGGTGAAAACCAAGCAAATTCTGTTCAGTGATTTTACTTTTTCAGCTCAGGTTTTCTAACTGGCTCCACTTTCTGGAGTTAGCAGCATGTTTTGCAGACGGTGTCCGCTTATAGCAGTGACGACACCTCATGTTTAGAGTTACTACCAGGGATGGAATGCAAACCAAGGCCATTGCTAGAATTTGTGTATTGCACTGAGGGGTGCAGAAAAGTGAAAGACTGCACCTGTGGGGAGGAGTGGACAGGACAGGTGACCCCAAACTGACCAAAGAGGTATTTCATCCCATAGACATCATATCCAGTATATAGAGCTCAGGGGTCCAGAGATTTGTCCCTTTTCACTTCCAGTCTCTCTCCCTTTTGCTTTGGCTCTCGTGGTTTTTTTCTTTGCTCCCAAGACCTGGTGCCAGAGTCCAGCTCCTCCACAACATCAGGGGGTTTGGGTTCGGTACTGGCTTTGTATATATTTGTATATATTTCATTTTAATTTTTAATTAAATTGTTCTAGTTTCCTTTTTCTAATCACTAAGTCTCTCTCCTTTATTCCTTTTCTCTCCCCCTTTGGGGAGGGAGGGGGGTTAAAAGAGAGCATCTGTTATCGGTCTGGGGGTTGCCCTGACCCTAAATTGTGACACAAGTGCAATAACAAGATCAGAGACTATTGGTTTAAGGCTATCAAAAGATAAATCAAGGTGCTGAGTTCATGGGAAAACATTTTCTTTTCATGTCTGCATCAGGCGACCCATAGAATAAGTGCAGTTAGACAATTTGGTTCCTGATTCACTACACCCATACAACTGAATCACTACATCCATACAAGCATGAAACAAATATGAATGTCTTCTTAATACGAAATTGCAAACGCTCCATTACACACCCAATTATTCATGTATTTCTACTGCCTTTTGACTCATAGACAAGCCTTTGGCTCTGAAGGAAAATTTTCAGAAATATCAACAATGTCCCTTAATCACTGCACTAATAAATCATACCTTACAGGATGGGAAGTTCAGTCTGACAAAAAAAAATGTGGTTTTATAAAAAACAGTGAATCACACCTTCTGTTTGTGATATGAAGGAGAGTTACATTAGGATAATGGAAATTACAAAGAATTTCCAGTATTTAGTGGAGTAAGAGATGCTCCAAATCACTATAGTCAAAATTTAAAAAAATGCANATCACTGCACTAATAAATCATACCTTACAGGATGGGAAGTTCAGTCTGACAAAAAAAAATGTGGTTTTATAAAAAACAGTGAATCACACCTTCTGTTTGTGATATGAAGGAGAGTTACATTAGGATAATGGAAATTACAAAGAATTTCCAGTATTTAGTGGAGTAAGAGATGCTCCAAATCACTATAGTCAAAATTTAAAAAAATGCAACGATAATCTCACCTTAATCAATATATTGTCTAAATGCAGATCCTCTGGTGGGCAACATGTCTCTCCATCTCACATGTCTCTGCAATAACAAGGCAAAAGAAATAGGTAACTAATTCTGGGAGTGCTAAGTGGGGAAAAATAAAGAAATTAGCAGCAAGGATAACTATAAATTGTCATGGTCCTGTCTGCATACATGGAGAAACCTGTGACTATCATATTACATCCTTTGCCTCTCCCAACACTGTATATCTGGGTTAATTCCCAAGTGCTGCTTTTGCAATCCAGTTATCAGTACTAGGCATGGTCTTTGGATTAGGCTGAGGGCTAAGAGGTAAAAGAACAACATCAGTGGGATTTCAGAAATGTGGCCTAGAGCTGTGCTCTGTCACCAAGAACACACCTCTGAAAAGCAAGATGGCCCTTGGACCATGATGCATGGAACTCTGTAATTCTTTCTAGTGAAGCTGAAGACCCAGGACGTCTCTGGGTCTGGGATGTCTCTGCTCCTCCATAGGACTTGTGCAATCATAAGCACATCAGCCACATCTTTCCCACTGGGTCTGACAGTTTTCAATTGCTCTTCTCTCTAGACTCCTAGTGCCCCTCACTGTGCTGCACAAACACATCCATGTCTTGAGCTGTCTGCAACCGCTGCCACCAGCCTTTAGGGTGGAGGGGCATGAGCAGGGCGTTAATGAGAACCACCACAGCCCACTTTATCAGTCCTCTGCTACCTCTGCTCTTTAATCAGACACCTTGTAAGGGTGGAAAGGTACATTTACAGCCATACTTTCTCCTCCCAGACAATCAATGGTGATTAAGTGCATCTTTCAGATGGGTAGACAAGGAAAGAGAGAGATTCACATTGCTCATCAACCTGAAGAAACTTAATTTTCTATTACATCTTATAAACAAGCTGAAAAAAACTCAGCTACCCGCTTATACCTGACAGGCATAACCAAGGAGCTCCATTTGCATATGATACACACTGGTAGTTTCATAAGTGCTTATAAGTATGTTATTTCTGCTAGGGAGAGGCACTGCTTCATCACTGCTGTGCATCTCATCCTCTGCTCTCCTTGCACCCAGAGATACCTATGTGCTATGCTATTGCTTGTGTTGAGGTCACAGAGAGCACTTGCACAGAACACTGGGAAGGCAGGAGTGCTGACAGCTTCCCAAAGGGCTTTTCATTTTCTCCTTTGTGGTAAAAATTCTTGGGAGGCTGATCTGCTACTGAAGGCTCTGGAGAAAGCATTCCAGTCTGAACTCTGCCAAAGGACATAGATAAGCTAAAAAAGCCCCACAAGAGTGAAAGAATCTCCCAGCTGGCAACACTGAATGTTCAGAGCTTCTCATCCTACCCAGGAGACATAGTAGGGATGGATATAAGGAAGCTTCTCTCAAAGATGGAGGTCTGATCCTGGGAGTGTGCTCCTAACAGAGAAGGGTCTCACTACATCAGGAAGCACATGGGGCTCCCATAGGACCATCAAGTGGTTAAAACCCCTGGCCAGTTAAGGGAGGCAACACATTCAGCTCCTTCCTCACACCCCAGAGAGAAAGAAAAGGGATTTAAGTCCAGGCACTGTGCTCCAGTGCTAGGCTGAGACTAGACAGAAGGAAAGTTAGTAGACAAGTTGTCCTGGTTTGGTGAAAACCAAGCAAATTCTGTTCAGTGATTTTACTTTTTCAGCTCAGGTTTTCTAACTGGCTCCACTTTCTGGAGTTAGCAGCATGTTTTGCAGACGGTGTCCGCTTATAGCAGTGACGACACCTCATGTTTAGAGTTACTACCAGGGATGGAATGCAAACCAAGGCCATTGCTAGAATTTGTGTATTGCACTGAGGGGTGCAGAAAAGTGAAAGACTGCACCTGTGGGGAGGAGTGGACAGGACAGGTGACCCCAAACTGACCAAAGAGGTATTTCATCCCATAGACATCATATCCAGTATATAGAGCTCAGGGGTCCAGAGATTTGTCCCTTTTCACTTCCAGTCTCTCTCCCTTTTGCTTTGGCTCTCGTGGTTTTTTTCTTTGCTCCCAAGACCTGGTGCCAGAGTCCAGCTCCTCCACAACATCAGGGGGTTTGGGTTCGGTACTGGCTTTGTATATATTTGTATATATTTCATTTTAATTTTTAATTAAATTGTTCTAGTTTCCTTTTTCTAATCACTAAGTCTCTCTCCTTTATTCCTTTTCTCTCCCCCTTTGGGGAGGGAGGGGGGTTAAAAGAGAGCATCTGTTATCGGTCTGGGGGTTGCCCTGACCCTAAATTGTGACACAAGTGCAATAACAAGATCAGAGACTATTGGTTTAAGGCTATCAAAAGATAAATCAAGGTGCTGAGTTCATGGGAAAACATTTTCTTTTCATGTCTGCATCAGGCGACCCATAGAATAAGTGCAGTTAGACAATTTGGTTCCTGATTCACTACACCCATACAACTGAATCACTACATCCATACAAGCATGAAACAAATATGAATGTCTTCTTAATACGAAATTGCAAACGCTCCATTACACACCCAATTATTCATGTATTTCTACTGCCTTTTGACTCATAGACAAGCCTTTGGCTCTGAAGGAAAATTTTCAGAAATATCAACAATGTCCCTTAATCACTGCACTAATAAATCATACCTTACAGGATGGGAAGTTCAGTCTGACAAAAAAAAATGTGGTTTTATAAAAAACAGTGAATCACACCTTCTGTTTGTGATATGAAGGAGAGTTACATTAGGATAATGGAAATTACAAAGAATTTCCAGTATTTAGTGGAGTAAGAGATGCTCCAAATCACTATAGTCAAAATTTAAAAAAATGCAACGATAATCTCACCTTAATCAATATATTGTCTAAATGCAGATCCTCTGGTGGGCAACATGTCTCTCCATCTCACATGTCTCTGCAATAACAAGGCAAAAGAAATAGGTAACTAATTCTGGGAGTGCTAAGTGGGGAAAAATAAAGAAATTAGCAGCAAGGATAACTATAAATTGTCATGGTCCTGTCTGCATACATGGAGAAACCTGTGACTATCATATTACATCCTTTGCCTCTCCCAACACTGTATATCTGGGTTAATTCCCAAGTGCTGCTTTTGCAATCCAGTTATCAGTACTAGGAAAAAAAAAACCCAACACACTAAGCATTGTTAGAAAATTCATCATTTATACTAGTTTCATTTAGTTGTAATGAAGATGCAAGACCTTTCAGTTCAGTTTAATCAGACCTATTCACAAAGCCAACTTATGTATGATCCATTAGTTCAATCCCTCCAAATTTGACTGCAGTGTGTCTTGATTCAAATCAATTGTTTTCATCTCTTCTCCATTGATTTCTATGGACTCATTCTACTGAGACTCAAACTTGAGGATTTGAACCAAGACAATGTGTTACCATTGAGTACTGCACAGGACGCATCTGCAGACTGAACCAGCTCTCTCTGAGACAATGAAAGAAAGGCATGTACCTGACTGGTCCCAGCAGACCAAGGAAAGATGACAACTTCAGCTTCACGTCTTCTTTCAAACCATCTTCACTACCTCATATCTCTATGGCTATGGCTTCAGGGGCAGCTTAAAGAGCAGAACTGAAGGAAGGAGTGGAGAAAGACTTGTACCTAAGTAATTTGTGATCTAACCAGGCATGATAAAGAGGGAAATGGGAAAGAGACAAACAGGGAAATCTTCACTTTAGTCACAAAGTCTGGAGGAGGAATAACCAGAATTAAAGTAAAACTCTTCTCAGTCCCAGTTTGCTGTTGTGTCTGGAAATTAACTGATTATTGGTCTAAAAGTGATAAAGAAAACAAGGAGCATCTCTAAGAAGAGGTCTGAACTGGGAACAGCCACTACTGGAAAGGCAGAAGAAAACTGAAGGAAACTCTAGAGAAGAAGGAATTTGGTCCCTGGTATACCAGGCTGTGCGCCTCGATGCAAGCACATCTGAATGGCAAAGTAGCACATGGACTCCTGACTGATAAAAAAGGACCTTGTCTCCCCAAAGACGAACTCTAAAAGGAGATTTATTCTCTCCTCTCCTGATGACATGTCTACAATCTAATCAACAGGACATATTTCCTTCTGGAAATCTCTCAAATTGGCCTAGCTCAGGCAGAACTGACCTACATCCTAGCAGGACAAGGCAGCACAATTCCCCTCGAGCTTTGTCACAAAATCAGTTCAGTGAAATAAACCCAAAGAGAATCTTTCAGATTCAGCAATCTGAAAGGCTGCTGTCAAAACCCTATCACTTCATTTTTACCAGGNCCTTTGGGGAGGGAGGGGGGTTAAAAGAGAGCATCTGTTATCGGTCTGGGGGTTGCCCTGACCCTAAATTGTGACACAAGTGCAATAACAAGATCAGAGACTATTGGTTTAAGGCTATCAAAAGATAAATCAAGGTGCTGAGTTCATGGGAAAACATTTTCTTTTCATGTCTGCATCAGGCGACCCATAGAATAAGTGCAGTTAGACAATTTGGTTCCTGATTCACTACACCCATACAACTGAATCACTACATCCATACAAGCATGAAACAAATATGAATGTCTTCTTAATACGAAATTGCAAACGCTCCATTACACACCCAATTATTCATGTATTTCTACTGCCTTTTGACTCATAGACAAGCCTTTGGCTCTGAAGGAAAATTTTCAGAAATATCAACAATGTCCCTTAATCACTGCACTAATAAATCATACCTTACAGGATGGGAAGTTCAGTCTGACAAAAAAAAATGTGGTTTTATAAAAAACAGTGAATCACACCTTCTGTTTGTGATATGAAGGAGAGTTACATTAGGATAATGGAAATTACAAAGAATTTCCAGTATTTAGTGGAGTAAGAGATGCTCCAAATCACTATAGTCAAAATTTAAAAAAATGCAACGATAATCTCACCTTAATCAATATATTGTCTAAATGCAGATCCTCTGGTGGGCAACATGTCTCTCCATCTCACATGTCTCTGCAATAACAAGGCAAAAGAAATAGGTAACTAATTCTGGGAGTGCTAAGTGGGGAAAAATAAAGAAATTAGCAGCAAGGATAACTATAAATTGTCATGGTCCTGTCTGCATACATGGAGAAACCTGTGACTATCATATTACATCCTTTGCCTCTCCCAACACTGTATATCTGGGTTAATTCCCAAGTGCTGCTTTTGCAATCCAGTTATCAGTACTAGGAAAAAAAAAACCCAACACACTAAGCATTGTTAGAAAATTCATCATTTATACTAGTTTCATTTAGTTGTAATGAAGATGCAAGACCTTTCAGTTCAGTTTAATCAGACCTATTCACAAAGCCAACTTATGTATGATCCATTAGTTCAATCCCTCCAAATTTGACTGCAGTGTGTCTTGATTCAAATCAATTGTTTTCATCTCTTCTCCATTGATTTCTATGGACTCATTCTACTGAGACTCAAACTTGAGGATTTGAACCAAGACAATGTGTTACCATTGAGTACTGCACAGGACGCATCTGCAGACTGAACCAGCTCTCTCTGAGACAATGAAAGAAAGGCATGTACCTGACTGGTCCCAGCAGACCAAGGAAAGATGACAACTTCAGCTTCACGTCTTCTTTCAAACCATCTTCACTACCTCATATCTCTATGGCTATGGCTTCAGGGGCAGCTTAAAGAGCAGAACTGAAGGAAGGAGTGGAGAAAGACTTGTACCTAAGTAATTTGTGATCTAACCAGGCATGATAAAGAGGGAAATGGGAAAGAGACAAACAGGGAAATCTTCACTTTAGTCACAAAGTCTGGAGGAGGAATAACCAGAATTAAAGTAAAACTCTTCTCAGTCCCAGTTTGCTGTTGTGTCTGGAAATTAACTGATTATTGGTCTAAAAGTGATAAAGAAAACAAGGAGCATCTCTAAGAAGAGGTCTGAACTGGGAACAGCCACTACTGGAAAGGCAGAAGAAAACTGAAGGAAACTCTAGAGAAGAAGGAATTTGGTCCCTGGTATACCAGGCTGTGCGCCTCGATGCAAGCACATCTGAATGGCAAAGTAGCACATGGACTCCTGACTGATAAAAAAGGACCTTGTCTCCCCAAAGACGAACTCTAAAAGGAGATTTATTCTCTCCTCTNTTTTTTTGTTTGTTTGTTTACATTTGTGCACAATAGCAGTTTTATTTTGAAAAACAAATGAATCTAATTTGTAAAGAATACAATGATGAGTCTTCCTGATGAAAAGGTAATAAAACCGGCATACAAGCATATTTCATACTCGGATCCAGTTATTTTGTGCTTAAGCAAGTCTGAAATTTAAACATGGGTCTATAGAAAGTTTGATGCAAATCCCAGTTTGAGACAGAAGAAGCAACAGCTTGCCACCTTCCTCTGCAAAGACAAAATGTTGACAATTAAGATATTTGGCACATCATTGACCTTTCTTAAGATGAAGCCTTAAAATTAAGATCCCTGAGTCATCAAGCAGTTTGGAGGCCAGAGTATGTCATTGTACACTGCAGTTCAAGGAAAGGTATGTACATTTCNCTACACCCATACAACTGAATCACTACATCCATACAAGCATGAAACAAATATGAATGTCTTCTTAATACGAAATTGCAAACGCTCCATTACACACCCAATTATTCATGTATTTCTACTGCCTTTTGACTCATAGACAAGCCTTTGGCTCTGAAGGAAAATTTTCAGAAATATCAACAATGTCCCTTAATCACTGCACTAATAAATCATACCTTACAGGATGGGAAGTTCAGTCTGACAAAAAAAAATGTGGTTTTATAAAAAACAGTGAATCACACCTTCTGTTTGTGATATGAAGGAGAGTTACATTAGGATAATGGAAATTACAAAGAATTTCCAGTATTTAGTGGAGTAAGAGATGCTCCAAATCACTATAGTCAAAATTTAAAAAAATGCAACGATAATCTCACCTTAATCAATATATTGTCTAAATGCAGATCCTCTGGTGGGCAACATGTCTCTCCATCTCACATGTCTCTGCAATAACAAGGCAAAAGAAATAGGTAACTAATTCTGGGAGTGCTAAGTGGGGAAAAATAAAGAAATTAGCAGCAAGGATAACTATAAATTGTCATGGTCCTGTCTGCATACATGGAGAAACCTGTGACTATCATATTACATCCTTTGCCTCTCCCAACACTGTATATCTGGGTTAATTCCCAAGTGCTGCTTTTGCAATCCAGTTATCAGTACTAGGAAAAAAAAAACCCAACACACTAAGCATTGTTAGAAAATTCATCATTTATACTAGTTTCATTTAGTTGTAATGAAGATGCAAGACCTTTCAGTTCAGTTTAATCAGACCTATTCACAAAGCCAACTTATGTATGATCCATTAGTTCAATCCCTCCAAATTTGACTGCAGTGTGTCTTGATTCAAATCAATTGTTTTCATCTCTTCTCCATTGATTTCTATGGACTCATTCTACTGAGACTCAAACTTGAGGATTTGAACCAAGACAATGTGTTACCATTGAGTACTGCACAGGACGCATCTGCAGACTGAACCAGCTCTCTCTGAGACAATGAAAGAAAGGCATGTACCTGACTGGTCCCAGCAGACCAAGGAAAGATGACAACTTCAGCTTCACGTCTTCTTTCAAACCATCTTCACTACCTCATATCTCTATGGCTATGGCTTCAGGGGCAGCTTAAAGAGCAGAACTGAAGGAAGGAGTGGAGAAAGACTTGTACCTAAGTAATTTGTGATCTAACCAGGCATGATAAAGAGGGAAATGGGAAAGAGACAAACAGGGAAATCTTCACTTTAGTCACAAAGTCTGGAGGAGGAATAACCAGAATTAAAGTAAAACTCTTCTCAGTCCCAGTTTGCTGTTGTGTCTGGAAATTAACTGATTATTGGTCTAAAAGTGATAAAGAAAACAAGGAGCATCTCTAAGAAGAGGTCTGAACTGGGAACAGCCACTACTGGAAAGGCAGAAGAAAACTGAAGGAAACTCTAGAGAAGAAGGAATTTGGTCCCTGGTATACCAGGCTGTGCGCCTCGATGCAAGCACATCTGAATGGCAAAGTAGCACATGGACTCCTGACTGATAAAAAAGGACCTTGTCTCCCCAAAGACGAACTCTAAAAGGAGATTTATTCTCTCCTCTCCTGATGACATGTCTACAATCTAATCAACAGGACATATTTCCTTCTG
>VYZU01029691.1:0-10366 GCA_013401355.1 Ceyx cyanopectus | reverse complement strand
TCCCTCAGCCCCTCCTCATAAGATGTGTTCTCCAACCCTCTCATGAGTTTCATTATCCTCCTATGAAATAATTGAAAGTTGTTCCAACCTCATCAGATCTATAACAGTCAATGGACCACACTTGTTTTAGGATTTATGGGCTTCTCATGATGCCTTCAGTCATAAATATGATCAACACCATTTCAAAATGAAACAGTTTTTTGGGTGGTAACTGTTGCTTTTTAATTTCCTGAACAGAATATACTCTTGGAAGCACAACAGCTGTATTAATCTAGAGTGAATAACTACAAATGTATTTAAGTTGCAATTGCTATGATAGGCAGTAACTTGTAGTTGTCGGTGAATCTGAACTGTGAAATTTTGATTTGAATTCTGTGGACTTGTGCTCTTCCTGGTGGAAGAAGCTAATTTCAATTGGCACAAGGAACAATGTTGTTATGGGCCTTAAAAAAAAGGGTGCTTACCTTGTGTCTCTGCAACCTTTGGTAGTCTTTCTGCTCTTCAGGTAGGTTTCCCACAGGGAGGTGGGATATTTCTGGATGCCTGTGTAGAGTAAGCTACCTAGACATCTTGAAAGATATAGATATTTCTGCTCCGGAAGAAAAATGACTATTATGCAAAGTAAGGTAACCCAAATCTTTGGTATCTTCCCGGTATATAACTGTTTAAATGACAGTTTTAATACAAGTACTTTTAGTTCTGCACAATAATTATCTGATAGTTTGCTCAAGCATTTGCATTCATATTTTCTAGATAGCTGAATGTACCTCTAAGCTTGAGTTATTAAAAGCTAGCTGAGTTTGGACCTAGTCATTAATAGTTTTCCTGATATATGCAGTAGAATTTATTAGATGCTTTTTTTGCTACTGCCAAAATGTAACCTTGTATTAAATCTTAACGTATGGTAGAGAGATTTTATCTTGTACTCTCACCATATGTGAAGCTTGTCTTCAGTATGCTCTCTTTGGAAAGAAAAGGTTGATGGTCTAGTGGTGCAAGCCTTAAGCCCACACATGACTTTACTGCTCTGGAATGCATAATCTCACAACATGTTTCAGTGACTCCTTTCATCAAGAAGGATGAGACTGCAGCTGCACAGAGGGCACTGCAGAGATATTCCCCCACTTCTCATCCCTCATTTTCCAAGAGCTATCTTGACACACTACTTGAGCTGGGATTTTTAACTATGCAGTTATACTGTCAAAGAGAAATATGGGTTGTGAGCCATATCTGAGCTGTTTATATTTTGTTTACAAAATACTGTATTTTTTGATTCAAGTCTAGATCCGTATGCATTTGGTGGAGTGTTAAATTCTGCTCTAATGAAAAAATAACATCATTTCAGCTTGCATTTTAAAACTAGAGTAAATGCTAGAGATGTGCGTGATATACCTTAAATGCACACAGTGCTCTTAAGTCTCCTAGTAGCTTTGAGCTATGTCAGTCACAATTACTAATTTTGCAACAAAATCTTCCAAGTAAGGTATTTGGAAAAAAACTTTCTCCTAGGCAGAAATTTATTCTGACTGAGAAAGTTAATACATACAATTTAAGCCTTTCATTAGCAGCCCAACTGATCCTCCTGAGTTGGAGATAATTTCACACCAATGTAGGAGTAATACAGTGAGAACAGTCTCACTGTATTGTACAGAAGCAAAAGCCTGATCATCTATTGGTTGAAATCACTCCAAGAGAACTGTGGCTAGACCATCACATAGAACATAGGGACTGCAAGACCCCTGCTCATATAAAGCATCCAAAATGTATTAAATTGGTTTAAAGATATTTATTTGAAAAGGTGGTACTTTTGTTTTTCTTTTTTTTTTTTTTCCCTTCCACCTCTCACCATTTGTCTATGGTGCCTCTCCTTTCTGAGATTGTAAGTGAATCCATTGAATAACTAAATGAGTTTGTTGCCAAATGGAAGGCACATTTGTTTTTCACAACTATGGTATACATAGAGAAATTTATTTGTAGGGAAGAAACTTTCCACCAGGTTTGTCAACATAGCTCTTGCTCAAACACTGAGTAAATTATGTAAATGAATCAAAATTGCTCATAGTGTGAATAAGCTGGTTATGGTTACAGATACAGGTGGTTTCTGAACTTTTGACTATGTAATGTGGTATTGAAGAGATCCAGCCAAGTCCTTAAGAATGGATGGCAGCACAGTATGAAGCTCTGCACTAGTTTTGAGTAGAAAAGTAGGAAAGTTAGCACACCACAGGGGCTGGGTAGTCCTGGCACACAAAGTCAGCTCATAGAATTCAGCTGCCTGATTCAATATGGTTCTGAATGATGCATCTCATTCTGTTGATCCGTCATCTTGGTTTCATGGTATGTTCTCTAAGTTCATGCTTTATTTCTCTAAACAAGTGGACTGTTGAGCAATACTTGTAGCACAGGTGTGTGATGGTCAACCTACTGAAGTGATTCTTTGTCTCATTTGATACTACAATTATCTCTCTAGCATGTTTTGGTGAGGAGCTGAAAGAGTGAGATTACAGATGTGTATGCTGCTGACATCTTAATTGAGACATCCTGGCTTGCTTAAAGAAATTTCAGTAAATGTGCTGAGGCTTTCAACTGACATAACAGAAAGGCCTACTGTTTATTTAAAATGTCTTATTTGCATGTTATGCAACGCCAACTAAAAATCCTACAGTCTCCATATTTGCAGATTTTTACTTGGAGAGAAAAGTTAATCTATTCAAACTTGCAAACTGAGGCAGAAAGCATGTTATGATTCTGTATTTTCCTCATTAGTAGAGGGAGCATGATTGAAGGCCCTCTTGAGCTAATACCTTGACACCTGTCTCAAATTCAATATTGATAAATTCATCCTCAGTCCTGTGAAGCAAGATGCAGCTGAGAAAGCATTAAGGTAGATAACAGCCAAGGCCTTATTTGTCCCTCAAGTGAGGGTAGAAGCAGTGCTAATGTCTATATGTTGCTCTATATGATGCTGGCTGAGTGCTGGAGGAAGGGACACAGGCAACCCTGGCTATATTCCAAAAACTGACTTTCAGACTATTTTCTAGGAAAAAGAGGCTTCTCAAATGGTCTGTTGCCATTTATGTCTCAACCTTAAGTCTCTTAACCATGTGAAACAAATCTAAAAGAGAAATTTCAAAGGCAAATGGAGCTTTGTGATATAGGGGTGTCTGGTAGAGGAGACCCAGGGAAAGACCAGGCATGAAAGCTTATTCATGGCTAGAACCAGTGAAATCACTTGCAAGAGAACAGTTGGAAAGAGCTAAATAGCAGGATGTCATTCAATGGCAAGTCCCAGTGAGCTTCCAACAAGTGCCAATCAGGCTTCATTATTCATATTGCTTTTCATTTATCCTCACTATTGGGGTGTACAATTTAGATATCCAGTGCAAAAGCTTTTACCTTGTGGTTCTGGTCCATTATACAATAGCTTTTGTAGCACTTCAGGATTTTTCAACCTGTCTCACCACTTAGATGAGGTAATTTTTGCATTGTTTGGGCACTTTCTAACTATTGCTCTCCTTCTACCTTTTCCAATAGTACAAGAAAATGGTTAATTTTATTTAGTGGTTTGTGTTAAGTTTTATAGCCTCTATGAAAGCAAAACTACCTATAGGAAATAAAGGAAGAAAGAAAATAGCTCCACAAGAACTAAACAAGTTTAGCTAGTAATCTGTTTTATAATTATTTGCTACCTTGACATGCTGGCATAACTTTGTTGCCCAAATCACCTGAAGATTAAAACATACATTTGAAAAGTGAATATTTCCTCTGTTCAGCTGTGCAACTCCCTGCAATGCAGAGGAACACACATGTGCAAATTTTATAACACCACTGAGTGTACATTTTTCATTCCTTTTAAGTCTCAGTAGGTTTATGTGGCTGTGACCACTGGGCCTTTGATCAGCATCACTGTTTGAAATCTTGGAGTGGCTAATAGCTCCCTGTTAGCGAGGGGGAGGAGATGAGCACTGAAGCTTACAATCAGAGTCAGTCACTTGGTGAACTCCTGAACCCAAGTGTTTTGGAGTGATTTTTAAAGCAGGAGTTTGAATTCAACATGTACTTTCATAAGATTAAATAAAAATTATACATTGAGGAACAGAGAGGTTAGGCCATGCTTCCAGGCTGGGGTGCTTGCATGCTGGGCAAAAGTCATGCTAAAAATAGTTGAGGATCTGGGGAATACAACTGTGATGGGATGTTAACCAAAACTGTTGTAGTGTGGTCCATAAATGCATTTAAAGGGTAATCCAAAGTAGGTGTAGGTGTGCTGTGTTTTACCTGTATGGATCACAGAGACTTCATCTCAGTTTAGCCCTCCTGTTTGAGGCAGGGTTGGATTTCGTGCTTTTTTGGTTCATTTTGTTCTTAATAAGATTCTGAGAAGCACTGGAAACCAGATACTTCTTCATCTTATGCTTATGTCTACCCTGCATGAGCTCTAGGTATGTTGTTGTTTGCAAAGTCCAACTTACCTTCCTGATCAAACTGGAGGTTCCAGCTTTTCAGGAAGGATGCCAAGTCAAAGGGGAAAAGAGTGATATGAAGCTTTTCTCAGAAGGCTTTTTCTGTGTTTTCCCCCAAGGTCTGTACCAATAAAAGGTGTTTTGCTCTTGACCCAGAAGCAGAATTTTAATTTATTTTTATTACTATGAAACTTTAATACGCCCAGAATGTTCAATATCAATAAAACCATTTTGCCAAAGAGCGTTTTGGAAATCTGTTTGTTTTAAGACCATAATTTGATGCTGGAGATATGGGAAAACACTAAAAAAAGAAGCAACAAGAGCTTTAGCGGACAGTGTGTTTTGCAAATCCACAGTTCTCATTATACCCTCTCAGCTGTGCATCCAAGCCATGACTGTCAGATGAATTGGATCTTGTATTGCAAAAGGTATTAAATTCCATTGGGAAAAAATGTTCAGGAGGCATCAAGGAGTAGTCTGAGAACAAGAGTATCATTTAAACGAGTAACTGCTGACTCAACAGAAAACAAAGATCCGCAGAGGCAGCTAATTTACATATAATGATGCTTAGCATTTGTAAACACTGCCTTGCATCTATGGAGAACTCTGCAAACATCTAATCATCTATCACACAAACAGATTAGTTCTGTTAGACACTTTGGACTCCTTCATTCCTGAGAAATAGAATCCAATCTGTAGTCTCAATTTGTTTATTTTTCACTTCAGTAGTTTGTCATGACAGAAAAAGAGAAGTCTTAAGGTTATCCAGGTTCCTTTGGGGAGTAAGTTACCCATCTTCTCCCAAACAGCAGGGCTGAGTACTTTATGGTCTTTGAAAGTCACTACTTTTACATTAGTTTTAATCTTGCCTACATGAAACAACAAAATCTTCTGTATTTCTTAAATATGAAGCATTCATCTGCCATTGAGATACACTGCAGCATTTACAAATGCCTCATAAATAGTAGAGGAGGCAAAACAGGCTGAGGTGGTAGCTGGAGGGAAACTGAGACTAGATTTACACTGATGTTCTGTTCGTTTGATACTTGGCTTTTCAACCCTCTTGATAAATGATTCTGCTTTGTAGATAAAGGAAGTAGATTCAGAACTTTCCACACTTGTTACATTTAATATAATCTTAGACCAATGAGACTGGATAGGTGTAAAAATAGCAAAAGTTGACTACTTTTTCAGTAGTGAGCTTGATGGTCATGTCAAACTGAGCTACAAAACAAAATTTACTTTAAAAAAAATCTCAATATTTTGAGTGGGAATTTTTATCCTCTACGTAGATAAAATACAAAATCAAGTGATGAATTAGTATTCTAAGCATTTGCATATATTTATTAATAATGTATGTCAATCAATCAAATTCAATCACTGTTTCTTCCTTTCTGCAAGACTCAAACCACCGGTAGGGCGCATAAAGTCCTGCGACATTATGGCTTCTATTGCTTTTCAGTGTGGTTGGCCTTTGAACTTGGGGATGTGCTTTTTGAGCAGCTCCTATGGAACAGGGCATTGAACTAAATGTGAGAGATTCTGGGTTGCATTTATGCATCAACCATGAGCTTTTGCACGTTATTCTTGTTATTAAGTGATGACTTAATACAATTCTGTGTATTTCTGAAAATGAAAATTAACAACCAATTAATAGCACATAAGTCTATATATAAAGTGTATAAATATTAAAAGTCCATAGTGTAGAACAGTAAAAGTAGAAGGGGCACAACAAGGAAACGGGTTAGCAGAAAAGTAGTGCTTATCAGCTTGTAGTAGGCATAAAAAATATGCATGTCTTGACTTTATTCCATTTACTTCTTCATGGACAGAAGTTGGTAACAGACTATTTTAATACTTTTTCCAAAAGCTGCCTAGGCAACCCAGCTGCTAAGCCATAAAGGGAACGGGTA
This sequence comes from Ceyx cyanopectus, assembly GCA_013401355.1. Lineage (NCBI taxonomy): Eukaryota > Metazoa > Chordata > Aves > Coraciiformes > Alcedinidae > Ceyx > Ceyx cyanopectus. The sequence continues at coordinate 3,990 of VYZU01029691.1, read as the reverse complement.
AGTCCCCAGAAGGCTTCCTTTCTTTTCTAAGAAAGCAGGATGAAAAAATGCAACTTCAAAGATAGATGTAAAATAATTTTCCTTTATCTATTATCTTGCCTACTGCAATGCATTAAAGCAGTTTTCTGAATGTTATAGAATTTAGCGTTAAACAAAAATAAGCAGAAACAAAAATATGTTCTAATTTCCTTCTAATTACTTGCTTAGAACCAATCAAGCTGCTAGTCAGGGGAATTCAAGATAGCACACATTAACTCGCTATCTTAGTAACAATCCAAAATGTTGTATTTTAAAACACTGTTAATGACAAAAAAAAACACAACCCGTTGAAGTTGGTTTAAAATGTAGATAGCTGATTACTTCTTGAAAGAATATTTACATGATCTTGTGGCAAATTATTTTTGAGTTTGCGTTTTTTCAGCACTATTGGATAAAGAAAGATGCTTTCTGAATCTCAGAGAGGTCCTTTTAAAGCTTCTGAACAAAACCCTAAATTAAAGCAACATTGATAATACTTCCATTTATTGAAAATAAAGATGAGAATGCTGACTTGAAGTGTCTTTAGAACAAATTCATTTCACAAGATCAGAAACAGTTCAGAAGAGTTGTTTTGGTTTTTTTTTTTGCATCTAAACTTGTGTAGTTTTGTATGCACCACTAAAACTCTCACAATCTTTTTCTCATGTAAATGAAAGCATGGGCTTAACATTTTCAAAGTGTTACCTGTACCCATAGGAAAAGTATATATATTTGGATTATTGTATTCTCTATGTTATTGTATTTGTTTATGTTGAATCTCAAGTGTTATCTACTATACTTGTATGTGATTTGTTTTCCCAAGAAACTGTACTCCTCAATTCCTTTGAAAAATCACTACATCTGTTACAGCCCTAAATCTTTACAGGGATAACAAACAACATGTGTCTTGTCTTTATATGCTTAACAAAAATAGTTTGATTAATTCTAAACTACAGGCATAACAAAAAAAATAGTTAAAATTAATTTGTAAATGGGGAGAATTGTACTTGGGTTTTTTCCTTTCCTGTTTGTTTTTTTTTTTCTCTTTTTATCTTCTTAATTTTTTATTTTCTTTCCTGCTGCTTTATTAAAGTTGACTGCAGGTAAGGAGGGAGAGCTTTGTATTTAAGCTATCAGTTTGAAATAGAGAAAGAGTTAACAGCTTTCTCTCAGGTGTTTCGGAGATTGAGACCTGTTTTTTTTCTGCATTGACATATTTCTGCAAAACACTGATAGCGTAACATTTCTGAAGTTGTCAGAAACTAAGATGTGGGAAGGAAAGCGGTGTCTGCCAAAAACAATTTTTCCTGTAGGATGCCTAAAGCCAAGATACAGCTTTAGGGAAAGATGAGGAAAGGAGGGAAGGCCCTCTGACATCCAGCACAGCACCTACTAGCATGTGGACCTGTGACAAGTAATGAATTTTTTGCTACTCTTACTTTTATTGCTTATCTGTGGTGCCTTTCTTTCTTAGCTAGTATTTGTTTATTAAGTTGAACTTAGCAGAACATTTTAAATAATCTTCCAGTGTATTATTTTTTAATGAAAAACTAATTTTCCTTGCTTACCCTCTCTTTTGATGTGCTTATTTAGCTCACACTTACTGACAGAATTACTTAAACATCTATAGGAGAGACACTTTCACATGGCAGCACAAAAATTCTTGTGAACATTAAAACATATGCATGAGCATGAGAGGTATTTCTGAATGCCCACGAGGCAAAGTCTTGTTGTGCAGGCTCATGGTATGGGCACAATCTTTATTTTTCTGCAGCATTATCTAATTCTGTCTCACTGCTGTAAGCCCCTATTTTCCTTGGTTTCCTAGTCCTGAGTGAGAACTATAAATGTCACAATATGATGAGTTAATGAGGGAGCACCAGGCTGGTCTCTCTGCAAGTCTTTGCTTTGTGGTTTTAAATCAGAAAATCAGACTCTTAAATTTATCTGAACATAGCCTCTTTTTTTTTTTTGCCGGTGTGGTTTAATGTGGCTTAATTAACTAATGTTTTAAGTGAGGATTCAAGTACCCGTGTAGATTAAATGAGCCAATTTAGGATCCTGCAGGAGCCGAGTCCCTCTGAAAATACATCTCTTCCACAAAGAAATACAGGAAACACTTAGAAAGCATGAAAGAAAAAAAAAACAGATAAAGACTTTGGCTTTTTCTTCATTAGTTTTTGGTATAAGGCCTCAGACAGCAGAGGATTTTCTTATCCTCTAAAGGCTTTGGCCTGGCATCCCAAAAATTGCGAGCATGTGGCCAAGGGCAGGGGCAGTTTTCGACCCCTCCGCTTCCACACCGTCCCGCCGGCGCTCCGCTGCCGCGGCCCAGCCTTTGCACTGTCTGCAGTGGCGACCATGGCTGCCAGGGCCGAGCACTGGCGCCGACTGCCAGGGCGTGCAGACGCGCCTCGGGCAGTGCTGCTGGGCGGAGGCTCCTTCTTACTCTGGGCCGGGACCTGCAAGGGCTGGGTTGTAGGTGGCTGGTCTCATTTGCTGGGGTGCTGGCAGCTCCCCTCAGCTGAGGCAGCTCTGAGATGGCCTGTGAGTGGAGGGACCGCCCAGCTGCGGTGAAAATCGCACTTGAGAAGGCCAGGACCTGGCCCGGGCTCCGCCGCTCCGAGCGGGAGCAGGGCCCGGGGTGGCTGAAGAACGGCACCACAGGCCCCAGCCCCGAGGTAAGGGCAGCCGCAAGCAGCCGGTTCCTCCGGGTGAGGGACTGGAGCAGTCCCTGGGCGTCCCTCTGGTCTGACCCGTCCCACACTCCCGAGTAGCCCTGGAAGCCAGCGGGGCCGAAGGAGAGAGAAGCACGGCCGAGGACACAGGCAGCAGCTAGTGATGCTCCAGGATTTGAGCTGCGTTTGCTAATTAGAAGCCTCATTAACATCTAATATTAATTATATAGCTTACATTATTACATTCTTAAAACCTTATCAGGGAGGAAATAACTTTTTGGCTTCATCCTTGCCTAGTGCATTGTTCCCTTTTCCCCAGGAGCCCGTTTTGAGGGTGACAATGCATTTCTCTGGGCTGATGGCTCAGGTCTGCATACGCTGCCCCAGCTGGGCTTCTGCTGCCTCAAAGGTCCCATGTTACTTCCAGACAGCATGATATGCTGGTCGGTATTTAACATCACTGGAAGTTTACAGTTATTTTCTCTCATATGCACTTAATTTTCCATGGTTGAATATTCATTGCAACTGCAAAACAGCCTGTTATGCTAAGAAGCCAACTGTTGTATAAACGAGGACACTGCAAAGTAGAACTTGTGTTGAAAAACTTTGAAGAGCTAACAATAACGAAACGTTACAAGACATGCATCATAGGATGGTAGAAATTGGAAGGGACCTTTGGGAATCATCACACCAAGGCAAAGGTGTGAGCAGTCACCAAAAGGTAGACACTGAGTTTTAAATAATTAAGTCTTTAAAATTAAAGATATAGAAATCAGAATGAAAAGACTGCTCTGAATTTAGCATCTCGGAGAATACAATGCTCTTGAAATAGGAAAAACATTGTATTGTGGGTGTTAAATGGTAAGCTCATATGCACAGAACAACTAGAAGTTATTCAGAACTGCTTTATTTCTGTGGAAGGGCACTTATAAAAATGCAGAGGCTCATCACAGCTTGTATAGACTCTGAGGCAATTAATGTTGAAGGCTTCTGGAAACAGAAATGAGATTTGGTAAGTAATTGCTAAGATAAACATTACAGAAATGCTGAGGTCCTGGTTTTAGAAGTGAGAAAGGTTTCTAAATCCATCAGGTGCTACTGAAAATGTTGCTATTAGTTATATCTGTGCAGCATTTTAGTGTTTAAGTGCCCATTTTGAGATACTTTGAGCCTGATTAAAAAAATATTAAACATTAAAAAAATGGCTGAGTAGTTGGGATACCCACAAAATTCAGTGAAGCTGATACAAGTTTTAGTTGTGTTGGGATCAGAGTCAGTATCACCAGTGACCAGT